>JBBBDQ010002013.1:27500-30000 GCA_037127315.1 Ascarosepion bandense | reverse complement strand
TGTAGAATTATGCGATCCCTGTCAAAATCGGCTACTGGAAGGCAAACAAAAAAGCAAATGACAGAAAGATTTCTTATTTAGCGAGGAGGGGAACCTGAAAGCGGTTAACTTAGTTAGTCCACATTAAAAAATTAAAAAAAAGAAAAACAAAAAGGTTATATCAAAATATCATTAACGGTAATTAACAGTATTTTTTTTATATATTTTTGGAAAAAAAATTGGCGCTTTTTAAAAAGCCTATAACACGAGTCTAGAAAAAGCAAAACCTTATCAGATTTTAACCATTCACATTAGATCTCGTTATACGAATTCCAGAAACGCCAAGCGTTCACGGAAAAAATAAGCATAAGTACGCACTCATATATATATATATATATATATATATATATATATATATATACACACACACACACACACGAGGGTAAGCCAAAAATTACCTGCACTTTCGCGATAAAATATCTTTAGATAAATGTGCGGATAATTTTTGAATTGCCGCCGTGAATACATTATATATATATATATATATATATATATGCCTATAACAACTCAATATAAATTTTACATGCAATTGAATGAATGCATATATTAATCAAACACATACACAGTAATTTATATATATATATATATATATATATATATATATATATAGATGAAAATGATACGTAATTTGTTCATATCCCAGAAGAATGTTCTAAACATTAATGACAAAATATAAAATTCTTTTATATATGTCATTAATTTTCCTTGTGTGTGTATATGTGAAAATTTAGATACATGTAGGAAATACAAATTGAATTTGAACACATCTCGTTATTTTCTCATAGATCCATTTGTTTCCTGTTTGTACGAAAACCGTTTTGATTAGTTTTTCTTATCTCTAGATTTTGCCGCTAATGAAATATGGGTGAAACAATTTTTCCTATTTTGTTAAACCATTATTCTACACCCCCACCACATTATACATACATACATACATACAAACAAACAATATAAACAAATGTTTGGAGGTACAAAATTTGTACACTACTTTAAAAACAAGGAATTTGTTAACAGTCTCAAGACCCCTTTCGTCCAATATCTCATCAGGAGAAAATCGTTGGAATTATAAATCAAACGACAATAACAGCGATGAAAATGAAGAGCAAAAAAAAAAAAAAAGTGGTGAAACATGTTAAATATACATATAAATATTTATATATTTAGAACAAGGGGAGGAGAAATCACGTGTATATAATCATCTAGGGACAGTTGAAATAAAATAATTGCTGTTCTTTTCGTTTCATTTATAATTCCAACAATTTTCTCCTGATGAGATCCTGGACGAAAGGGCTCTTGAGACTTAAATTCCTTCTTTTTTAAATTTATATAAAAACAGTTTTGGTACTGTATATCTAGTACTTTCTAATATTGATATACAAAAATAAGAAATCCTTTAAAACAAATGTAATAATCGAAAGTACTCGAAAAAAAAATAAATAAATAAATTGAATTCATTTAAAATGAATATGAATTTTGGTAAAATTAACGAAAAAACAATAAAGAAAACTTGTCGATATTATTCGACAAAAAAACTGTTTCAAATTATTTTTGGTACTTTCAATTCAACAAACGTATAGGTAATGAATGAATGAATGAACGATAGGCAGAACGGGTAAAAAGAAAGCCAAGAATTTTGAAAACATGCGCATTAACAACAATTTTCTATTCCCAGTGGGCAAAAAAAATCTGATTAACATCGGGGCTGGAGATGAGGTACGATTCGATCGTACCACGCGCGTTCAAAAACCAGTGTTGCCAGCTGAGACACGACATTACCTCGTATCAATGCTGTCCATACCGTTCCGATCGAAACATTGCCACACATTCAGTTTACCCCCATACAGGATCGAACTCTCTATATAACAATAGCTAACAAACACAACTTCAGTCATACGAAAACATTTTGTCTAACAGTTTTATATGTGCGTGAAAAAAAAAAAGTGTTTACATATCTGTCGAATCTTCATAATATTTTTAGGTGATTTTTTTTACCTTCTGCTTCTATTTCGCTTGGTCCATATCGCTTCCTCGCACCGACCTAATTCTTATTTTTACAAATGTAAAAATTTTTCTTTTTTTTTATCCCATTGTGTAGTTGAATGACCTGTCGAAGCGCACACCTTTAATATGAATATCCCGTTACGTATATATATATATATTTGTGATATCATTTTTTAAGTTACCTGAATGAAAAACTTGATGGCAGCGTCGGCTGTTTAGTAGACGAGGCCCTGCTCCTACCTGTGGCCCAATGTTGAACAAGATGTCCGTTTAGCTACCTTCCCCCTATTTATATATACACCCACCGGTTTTTCTCTCTCCTTTTCAGTACCCTTCCTCCCGGCCTCATTTTAATTTACCGCACCCCCCGGTTATTCACTACCACCCCACCCTTTGCATGTTTAGCTTGTTGCTACTCTCAATTTTCTTTCGTTTCTTTTTTTGAATGTGAATGAGTGAA
>JBBBDQ010002013.1:20000-22500 GCA_037127315.1 Ascarosepion bandense | reverse complement strand
ATATTGCAATTTTAATGTGGAAGTTTTAATGTTTATACTTGTTAAAAGCAGAACTCCTAGAAGAATTAAAATCTTCAGTTTCTTTTTGTAAAACAGAACCCCCACTTCCCGAATATCTGCTCTGAATCGTAAAATAAAATAAAAAAATGTAATAAAACTAAAACATTATTTAATTTGATAAACTTTAAATTGTTTTATGAACCAGATATATTAAGGACCATATTTTCTTAAGAAAATCTTTTTTCGTTAAATAATTCATGTTTACAAAATTTACAATTTTTCAAAAAATTTAAATTTGTAAGTTTTAAAAAACTCTTTTAAAATTCTGTTTAATGGTGTAATGGTTAGTTGATAGTCTTATTAAGTAAAACCTATAGTTATTAATCATAGATCAAAATGTTTGGGCTTACGGCCTATCACGTTGAATACACCGGTTCTCACTCGATCACCGAAGTTAAGCAACGCTGAGCTTGGTCAGTACTTAGATGGGTGACCGCTTGGGAATACCAGGTGCTGTCAGCGTATAGTGACGGATGTGCGTTGTGGTGCAGTGGATATCGGCTCGGAAAGAGAAATCGGTGAGCCGAGTTCGAATTCCAGTTGAATACCCTGTATTCACTTAAGCACTGGTACCCTTGGGAAAGGTATTAATCCGTCCATTCCCTCCAGTTATGGGTTAAATAACAAGGGTAGAACTTGGGGACCCTGCTCTTAAAAAACAAATCCCAATGAATCGTGAAAAAGAAAAATGTTGTAAAAATAAAATAACCTTACCCAAAAATCATTGGTTATGACCTTAAATGATCCCATAAGGATTGATAGGTCGTTAAACCTACAAACAAATCAAAATGTTTTTTTTTTTAAATTTAATGACCGCCAGTATTTTAAAAGAATTTTGAATTTGTTTCTATCTGTATAAACGTGCTGTGTATATACGTTTGTTCATAAACCACATTATCAGAAAATAATTGCGATAGTATAGTAAATCTAAAATAAAATTATCTAAAATTTATTTAAGCATTACATTACGGGGAATATTTTTTATAAATCTTTTAGATTATTGAATACCTAAAAATATATAAAAAAAAAGCGCTCACGTTATATTCTTCAATTATTTTTTACAGATATATTCATCGTAGAAAAAAATTAGATAAATACAATTTGCCATTCAAGCTGTCAATATAACAACGTTTTAAATTGTCGGAAATTTACAGATGTAACGGGTCTCCTGATTGGCTGATTTAACCCGAACCTCGTTTTGAACTTTAGGCGGGCTTTACCAGAGGTTTTATGTTTTTTTTACACGATGGTTTTGTTCACTCCTTTTCTCTGCTTAGCTTGGTATAGTATCCTCCGTCTAGGAGTGGGATGAAAAAGACACAAGGAACTGCGATCCGCGACGTACAGGAACTTTCTTCTGGGTCAGCTTCTTTCACAGTTTCTTATCTTGGTATAAGATGATAGTGCTTAGAGAATTTTTCTCTAGGAAGGCAAGGCTTTGCCCATAGGGTATCCTTTTTAAGGTAAGAAGGGTAACAAGAGATTTTCTCTGTTACAAAGTTGTGGCATTAGCCTAAAAGATTACAAAGAATTGGTAAGATGGTCTCGATATAGCGAGACAAGTGGGCGCCAATTTAGGCCCTGCTGCAACAAAAATCCGGAGCGGCACAAATACGTCCGATACTGTTCGTGCTAGCTGAAAAAAGGAGAGAACAAAACCATCGTGTAAAAAAAACATAAAAGCTCTGGTAAATCCCGCCTAAAGTTCAAAACGAGGTTCGGGTTAAATCAGCCAATCAGGAGACCCGTTACATCTGTAAATTTCCGACAAAATAAACTGTTATCGCCATGTTAAAAATGTATTTCTGCGATATTTTAAACTTAAGTAAGTAAACTAAAGTAAGTAATATTAAGTAATTTTAAAATAAGTAATTTTAAACTAAAGGAAGTAATATTTGTTTCAAATCAGGTTTATTAAACTTAAATTAGCTAATATTCCTCAAATAAAGATTCAGAAAATTGTAATTTATTTTTGGAAGATATTTTAATAACGAGAATCGCATTGCGGTTTAAAACAAAAAAAAAATGTCAATAAAATCAGGTATTTTAAAAAACATTCTTTCTAGTCAATTGTATTTAGTTTTGAAATATAGTAAAGTATACTGTTTATTAAAAATATTGAATTTAATCAATTAGCTTGAAAATGAAACTAAGATAAAAGCTTCAAGAAAGATTTTACATTTTTTTAAAATCATTTTAAAACTTATGTATTGTGAATCTGTACAGGTACAATGTGTACATAGTGAATCAGCTATATATATATATATATATATATATATATATAACGTAGAACACTTGGTATACTATCCAGGTAAATTACGATAAAGACGAACTCAACAGAACTCAATGTTAAATTCATTTAATTTAACAAAGTGCTATAATTTAGACAATTTTTGATTTACTACAATTTCAATGGGTAATACATATTTCAACGCATAAT
>JBBBDQ010002013.1:15000-17500 GCA_037127315.1 Ascarosepion bandense | reverse complement strand
GATAGATAGAAAAGAAGTAATTGGTATAGATAGATAGATAGATAGATAGATAGATAGATAGATAGATAGATAGATAGATAGATAGTGATAGATAGATGTAAGTAATTGGTATAGATAGATAGATAGATAGATATATAGATAGATAGATAGATAGATAGATAGATATGATATGAAGTAACTGGGATAGATAGATAGATAGATAGATAGATAGATAGATAGATAGATAGATAGATAGTGAAGTAACTGGGATAGATAGATAGATAGATAGATAGATAGATAGATAGATAGATAGATAGATAGATAGAATAACTGGTATAGATAGATAGATAGATAGATAGATAGATAGATAGATAGATATGAAGTAACTGGGATAGATAGATAGATAGATAGATAGATAGATAGATAGATAGATAGATAGATAGATATGAAGTAACTCGTACATAGATAGATAGATAGATAGATAGATAGATAGATAGATAGATATGAAGTAACTAAGGATAGATAGATAGATAGATAGATAGATAGATAGATAGATAGATAGATAGATAGATAGATAGATAGATATGAAGTAACTGGGATAGATAGATAGATAGATAGATAGATAGATAGATAGATATGAAGTAATTGGTATAGATAGATAGATAGATAGATAGATAGATAGATAGATAGATAGATAGATAGATAGATAGATAGATGTGAAGTAATTGATATAGATAGATAGATAGATAGATAGATAGATAGATAGATAGATAGATAGATAGATAGATAGATGTGAAGTAACTGGTATAGATAGATAGATAGATAGATAGATAGATAGATAGTTATGAATGAATTGGTATAGATAGATAGATAGATAGATAGATAGATAGATAGATAGATAGATAGATAGATAGATGTGAAGTAATTGGTATAGATAGATAGATAGATAGATAGATAGATAGATAGATAGATAGATAGATAGATATGAAGTAATTGTTATAGATAGATAGATAGATAGATAGATAGATAGATAGATAGATAGATAGATAGTTATGAAGTAATTGGTATAGATAGATAGATAGATAGATAGATAGATAGATAGATAGATAGATAGATGTAAAGTAATTGGTATAGATAGATAGATAGATAGATAGATAGATATGAAGTAATTGGTATAGATAGATAGATAGATAGATAGATAGATAGATAGATAGATAGATAGATGTGAAGTAATTGGTATAGATAGATAGATAGATAGATAGATAGATAGATAGATAGATAGATAGATAGATAGATAGATAGATATGAAGTAACTGGTATAGATAGATAGATAGATAGATAGATAGATAGATAGATAGATAGATAGATAGATAGATAGATAGATAGTTATGAAGTAACTGGGATAGATAGATAGATAGATAGATAGATAGATAGATAGATAGATAGATAGATAGATAGATAGATATGAAGTAGCTTTGGTATAGATAGATAGATAGATAGATAGATAGATAGATAGATAGATAGATAGATAGATAGATAGATAGATAGTTATGAAGTAACTGGGATAGATAGATAGATAGATAGATAGATAGATAGATAGATAGATAGATAGATAGATAGATAGATAGATAGATAGATATGAAGTAACTGGTATAGATAGATAGATAGATAGATAGATAGATAGATAGATAGATAGATAGATAGATAGATAGATAGATAGATAGATATGAAGTAACTGGTATAGATAGATAGATAGATAGATAGATAGATAGATAGATAGTTATGAAGTAACTGGGATAGATAGATAGATAGATAGATAGATAGATAGATAGATAGATAGATAGATAGATAGATAGATACATAGATAGATATGAAGTAATTGGTATAGATAGATAGATAGATAGATAGATAGATAGATAGATAGATAGATAGATAGATAGATATGAAGTAATTGGTATAGATAGATAGATAGATAGATAGATATATAGATAGATAGATAGATAGATAGATAGATATAAAGGATTGGGATAGATAGATAGATAGATGATAGATAGATAGATAGATAGATAGATAGATAGGTATGAAGTAACTGGGATAGATAGATAGATAGATAGATAGATAGATAGATAGATAGATAGATATGAATAACTGGTATAGATAGATAGATAGATAGATAGATAGATAGATAGATAGATAGATAGATATGAAGTAACTGGGATAGATAGATAGATAGATAGATAGATAGATAGATAGATAGATAGATAGATATGAAGTAACTCGTACATAGATAGATAGATAGATAGATAGATAGATAGATAGATAGATAGATATGAAGTAACTGGGATAGATAGATAGATAGATAGATAGATAGTAGATAGATAGATAGATAGATAGATAGATAGATAGATAGATAGATAGATATGAAGTAACTGGGATAGATAGATAGATAGATAGATAGATAGATAGATAGATAGATAGATAGATAGATATGAAGTAATTGTATAGATAGATAGATAGATAG
>JBBBDQ010002013.1:0-7500 GCA_037127315.1 Ascarosepion bandense | reverse complement strand
ACTGGACACTAGCTCTCTCCCCTCCCCTGTATAATCTTCACGTTCTCTCCGCCCATGTATCTGTCATTGCACCTGCTTTCTCAGCTTTCTATTGTTCCTTTCTAACTAGCTTGTACTCCTCACTCTTTTCTAATTAATCTTTTTACATTTATGTAACCCCCTGCACATCAGTGGCGTTTCTGCCTTGCTCGGGGTGAAATGATTAAAAAAATAAAAATTTAAAAAAATAAACTTGAGCAGATGTATTTTCGTGCGTGATAACAGGAAAAGACTTAATAAAAGCGACTAGGGAAATGGAAAATATGAAAAGACATAATTGTTTACGTCCTGACGGGACACGACAAAAAGATATTTTTTTAACACGTGACTATCTGGTGGTTGACTGTTTTTGTATTAATCATGTTAACAGCAATTTCTCATTGAAGTCTTTTCGGCGAAAATTTTCAGACGTTATCTCTATTAAGCAGGTCATTAACATAAAAGCTTTCTTCTTCCCTGGGATGCTTGAAGTTATAATCAAAAAGGGTAAAATGTCTTAACTGAAAATTATTTAAGTTGTGAAGAGACTACATCGCAGTTATTATTACATAAGTTTGTTATGTTGTTGATCTAGTTGATTTTTTTTTTAATTTTCAGATTGCTTCCTTAAAATTGGGATCTATTATCAAATGACGCTGAAAACATTAGTCCTTGTTGGATTATCCGAGATTTCTTATATGAGGTGGGGGTACCTTGAAACACCAGTTACTAGGAGCAATATTGGGAAATATATTTTGAATTTAAAGAACAAATGAGTGTGTGTAACTATACAAATTTGTTTTATCCCTGCCAGAGTTCTTTCCAGTATTGTACAGTTTCTTTTTATATAAAACGCGTGGGCCCTTGCCATCAAAAATGTCGGCAAAATATTTACATCGATACGCCGTTGAGGCATGTAATGAGGAAAGAGGGCTTGGAGAACCTAATGTTGAAGGGATGGATTAAAAGGGAAAGAGAGACAAGTTGAAGCAACGTATGATACGCTTGTTGGACTTAAGCGGATGTATTTTGGTGCGTGATAACAGGAAAAGGGTTAATAAGTGCGACAGGGAATAGAGAAATGTGAAAATACTAAAATAAAACATGTACAAAAATTTAAGTACGTGAGATGTATTCTAACAGAGGACGAAATGTGCGATACGCAAATGCAAAGGCCTATTGGGATGGCCAAAGATGTATTACAGAAGCTGAGTAGAGTATTAAGAGACAGGAAAATTTCGCATAAAAATAAGAATAAAAACAATAGACATGTGGTTCTAGAGAAGGATGCTGAGGATACCATACACTGAACATGTAAGCAACGACGGGATTTTGGAGAATATAGAAGCGAAAAGGAAACTGAGAGTTAACATCAGGAAAATAGTAGCTAACCTTTCTCGGACATATAATTAGGAAGGAGTGTTTAAAGGATTAGATACTCACGAGACAAATGGCGGGAAAGAAAAACGGGAAGCGACATATTTGATGGGCTGTACAAATGGATGGCAAAGCAAGGTTTTGGAGTCGTAAGGGAGATGTGGAAAGCCATGATCGCCTACGTCCTAAAAGGACACGGGACGTAGAAGAAGACTATACTGATGATACAACTATTTAATCGTCATCTTATCTTTCATAAATTGCTTTTCTTTTATTGTCATCTTGTTTAGTTTTTTGTTTTTGTTTTGTTTTTTTCATATTCTTTTTCTCTCGGTATCCCCTTCGTCATAGCAACTTAATCGTCTCGGTATCCCCTTCGTCGTAGCAACTTAATCGTCTCGGTATCCCCCCGGTCGTAGTAACTTAATCGTCTCGGTAACCGCTCCGTCGTACCAACTTAATCGTCTCGGTATCCCCTCCGTCGTAGTAACTTAATCGTCTCGGTATCCCCACCGTCGTAGTAAATTAATCGTCTCGGTATCCCCTCCGTCGTAGTAACTTAATCGTCTCGGTATCCCCTCCGTCGTAGTAACTTAATCGTCTCGGTAACCGCTCCGTCGTACCAACTTAATCGTCTCGGTATCCCCTCCGTCGTAGTAACTTAATCGTCTCGGTATCCCCACCGTCGTAGTAAATTAATCGTCTCGGTATCCCCTCCGTCGTAGTAACTTAATCGTCTCGGTATCCCCTCCGTCGTAGTAACTTAATCGTCTCGGTATCCCCTCCGTCGTACCAACTTAATCGTCTCGGTATCCCCTTCGTCATAGCAACTTAATCGTCTCGGTATCCCCTTCGTCGTAGTAACTTAATCGTCTCGGTATCCCCTCCGTCGTACCAACTTTATCGTCTCGGTATCCCCTTCGTCGTACCAACTTAATCGTCTCGGTAACCCCTCCGTCGTACCAACTTAATCGTCTCGGTATCCCCTTCGTCATAGCAACTTAATCGTCTCGGTAACCCCTCCGTCGTACCAACTTAATCGTCTCGGTATCCCCTTCGTCATAGCAACTTAATCGTCTCGGTAACCCCTCCGTCGTACCAACTTAATCGTCTCGGTATCCCCTTCGTCATAGCAACTTAATCGTCTCGGTAACCCCTCCGTCGTAGCAACTTAATCGTCTCGGTATCCCCTCCGTCGTAGAAACTTAATCGTCTCGGTATCCCCTCCGTCGTAGCAACTTAATCGTCTCGGTATCCCCTCCGTCGTACCAACTTAATCGTCTCGGTAACCCCTCCGTCGTACCAACTTAATCGTCTCGGTAACCCCTTCGTCGTACCAACTTAATCGTCTCGGTAACCCCTTCGTCGTAGAAACTTAATCGTCTCGGTATCCCCTCCGTCGGAGAAACTTAATCGTCTCGGTAACCCCTCCGTCGTAGAAACTTAATCGTCTCGGTATCCCCTCCGTCGTAGCAACTTAATCGTCTCGGTATCCCCTCCGTCGTACCAACTTAATCGTCTCGGTAACCCCTCCGTCGTACCAACTTAATCGTCTCGGTAACCCCTTCGTCGTACCAACTTAATCGTCTCGGTAACCCCTCCGTCGTACCAACTTAATCGTCTCGGTATCCCCTTCGTCATAGCAACTTAATCGTCTCGGTAACCCCTCCGTCGTAGCAACTTAATTGTCTCGGTATCCCCTTCGTCGTAGCAACTTAATCGTCTCGGTATCCCCTCCGTCGTAGAAACTTAATCGTGTCGGTAACCCCTCCGTCGTAGAAACTTAATCGTCTCGGTATCCCTTTCGTCGTAGCAACTTAATCGTCTCGGTAACCCCTCCGTCTTACCAATTTAATCGTCTCGGTAACCCCTCCGTCGTACCAACTTAATCGTCTCGGTAACCCCTTCGTCGTAGAAACTTAATCGTGTCGGTAACCCCTCCGTCGTACCAACTCAATCGTCTCGGTAACCCCTTCGTCGTACCAACTTAATCGTCTCGGTAACCCCTCCGTCTTACCAACTTAATCGTCTCGGTAACCCCTCCGTCGTACCAACTTAATCGTCTCGGCAACCCCTCCGTCGTACCAACTTAATCGTCTCGGTATCCCCTTCGTCATAGCAACTTAATCGTCTCGGTAACCCCTCCGTCGTACCAACTTAATCGTCTCGGTATCCCCTTCGTCATAGCAACTTAATCGTCTCGGTAACCCCTCCGTCGTAGCAACTTAATCGTCTCGGTATCCCCTCCGTCGTAGAAACTTAATCGTCTCGGTATCCCCTCCGTCGTAGCAACTTAATCGTCTCGGTATCCCCTCCGTCGTACCAACTTAATCGTCTCGGTAACCCCTCCGTCGTACCAACTTAATCGTCTCGGTAACCCCTTCGTCGTACCAACTTAATCGTCTCGGTAACCCCTTCGTCGTAGAAACTTAATCGTCTCGGTATCCCCTCCGTCGGAGAAACTTAATCGTCTCGGTAACCCCTCCGTCGTAGAAACTTAATCGTCTCGGTATCCCCTCCGTCGTAGCAACTTAATCGTCTCGGTATCCCCTCCGTCGTACCAACTTAATCGTCTCGGTAACCCCTCCGTCGTACCAACTTAATCGTCTCGGTAACCCCTTCGTCGTACCAACTTAATCGTCTCGGTAACCCCTCCGTCGTACCAACTTAATCGTCTCGGTAACCCCTCCGTCGTACCAACTTAATCGACTCGGCAACCCCTCCGTCGTACCAACTTAATCGTCTCGGTAACCCCTTCGTCGTAGAAACTTAATCGTGTCGGTAACCCCTCCGTCGTAATAACTTAATCGTTTCGGTAACCCCTCCGTCGTACCAACTTAATCGTCTCGGTAACCCCTCCGTCGTACCAACTTAATCGTCTCGGTATCACCTTCGTCGTAGCAACTTAATCGTCTCGGTAACCCCTCCGTCGTAGCAACTTAATCGTCTCGGTATCCCCTCCGTCGGAGAAACTTAATCGTCTCGGTAACCCCTCCGTCGTAGAAACTTAATCGTCTCGGTATCCCCTCCGTCGTAGCAACTTAATCGTCTCGGTATCCCCTCCGTCGTACAAACTTAATCGTCTCGGTATCCCCTCCGTCGTACCAACTTAATCGTCTCGGTATCCCCTCCATCGTACCAACTTAATCGTCTCGGTAACCCCTTCGTCGTAGAAACTTAATCGTGTCGGTAACCCCTTTGTCATAACAAATTCATCGTCTCGGTAACCCCTTAGTCAAAGCAACTTAATCGTCTTGCTTGGAGCAAAATAATTAAAAAACGACAACAAAAAATATACATTTAAAAAATCTTCACTACAGTTAGTTCCAGGAATTTATTCGTTATATAAATAATCCTCTCTATTATATTAAAGACCGTTGTTTATATATATATATATATATATGTTACGGAAATTAACGAATTTTAACGAAACCTCGTCTGTTCAAGAGGCTATCCATGGTCGAGTGGTCAAGACTGTACCAGATCAAATGGTATGCTTCCCCTATGTAATAAGGGTCGCAGGTTCGAATCCTGCTGGGTAGCACACATTTTCGTCATAAAAATTTATCGTGAAATATTCAGGCCGGTAGATATAAATATAAAAATACTGTTTAATTAAAAACAGAATATCTACTTAAATACGAGTATCGGTAAAAATAATGTTCAAAATAATTCATTATATATATCTATATATTCGAAATTCTACGTTCGTTGAACAGTTATTTCAGATAGAAAGTTCTCATTTCATCAGCAACGATCAAAAACAAAAAAATATTATATGGTACAAAAATTCCCAAACCTGAAGGAACCCCAAAACTTATATAATGTATATATATAAAACATTTATCTAATCTAAAAAATCTGACTGAATTACGTTGATAATCTCTGAGTTGAGACCCGTTCTTACGCGTGCTCTTTGATTATATGTTGCGTGTGTATATATGTTTATGTATGTATGTGTGTATATTTGCCTAACTGATGTAATGATGAATTTTTTTTTTAATTTTTCTCTTTTAAGGGAGCGATCTTTATTTTTATTTCCGTTTTTGGGTTTTTTGGGGGTCTCTATATGTGAATTTCATTCGTGTAAAATCTTGTGTACAATAAAGATGGAAGCTGACGATAGTTCGCCTAAAATAGACCTATACTTCCGCTTAACCATGAAATAACGTGTCTGTCTTATTTTTTTACATATATTTGCTCTATATGTATTTATATACATATATATTTTGAGGTCTCCTAGAGAGTTATCCTATTTTTTTTATGTACAGGATACTCCTTTGGATTCTTCTATATCTACACCGCATGTTTATATATATATATATATATAAAGTACGTATATTTTGGCAGCATCTTTTCTTTTCTTTTAAACAAGTTGTAAACTTTATATTTCCGAATTATATTTGTATAAAAATTGTCCAAAAGTTGTCCTAGTACTTACGAACCCCATCGTTCATCATCAGGGACTATATTACAGTTTATCAGAAAATATGACAAATTTCAAAAGCAAATATATAAGACTATGTTGTCTCTATCTTTTAACACGAACTTGTTTAATATATATATATATATATATATATATATATATATATATATATATATATAGTCATCCGCAGCCAGATCTGTTTCGCAGCTCATCAGTACGGTTAGACCCCGATTGCTTTTTACCCAGGATTGAAACCCGACCGATTCTACCTCTGAGCTATGGGCGCTCGATAGACTTTTAACCTGTGATATAGCATGTAGACAAACGCCAGTAGTGAGAGTGTTCTAAGTCATTACTGAATAAACGATGCGTAGATGCTAGAGTAGCTACTGTCTTTTCAAAGTCTACCATTCTTTCAGAGTGCTCAATCAGGGTGTGCGAGCGTATATATATATATATATATATATATATATATATATATATATATATATATATAACTTCTGTTACGATCAAGTGTTTGGTTATTTTGTTTTTTATATTTTAAGGTAAGATACTCAATAGTAAGTAGATCAATATATATGCTGCATTTTATTTTAGACGGCATATCGATATAAATACTTTACTGTCATTTTTGACGGCACAAGCCGATTCGTAATAATAATAATAATAATAATAAATCTTAAAGACTTGAAATATTTTTTTTAATCATATCACCCCGAGCAAGGCGGTAACGCCACTGATGGGCAGGGGGCTACGTCAAAGTGAAAAGACTGGAAAAGAGAAAGCCTGAAACCACATCCTAACCAGGAAACAAGGGATGAGCCGCTTCACCTGTTCAATAGACGTGGGTGGAGTGTGAACCGGGCGATAGGTTAGTCTATCTACTCCAACTGAAAAAAAGAAAAAAGAAAAAAGTGAAAAGATTGGAAAAGAGAAAGCCGGAAACCACATTCTAAACAGGGAACAAGGGATGTGCCTCTTCACCTGTTCAATAGACGTGAGGAATACAGTAATGAAAGATCAGTTGAAGAATGGAATTCTGGGCCCTTCTTTTGGTTCGCCTTGCTTTAACAATATTTTTTGCAAAACATTTTGTAGTTTTATAATTTGTTGTGGCAGATCTGTTTGTTGTTTTTGTTGACTTTGCTGTTGTTGAACAGCTACGCCTAGCGTTTTTGTAAATTCCGCTAATTGTTCCATGTTCCGTACACACCAAAAATACGTGAATGGAAAAATAAAAATTCAACCAGACAGTTGACCAATAAGTTAAAACTGGCAAGAAAAAAAAACGCAGTTTTTTTTATGAGGTGGGTAAAAAAACTACTTTTTACCTTAACTTATTTTTTTTCATATGGTCGTCACTGTTGAAGCTTCTTACGTAAATTCTTTTACGTCTCCTCGTTTAATACGGTTGTTTTTCTTTAGGGGTCGTAATCCTTGTTCTACAACTGAAAAATGCTTTTTTCTGTCACCAATTGATATCCGGTGATAATTTTCCTAGTTCGCCAAACTGGTATCAGGCGACAGTCATCATCGTCGCCAAACTGGTATATCCCGAAAAGGAATACAGTATAAAATGATCAGTTGAAGAATGGAACTCCACACCAGGAATAAGAAATACAGATTTATTGTACTAAGGTATAATTAACAATAATATACATATAGGCAAGCCACGGGTT
>JBBBDQ010002012.1:725000-833183 GCA_037127315.1 Ascarosepion bandense | reverse complement strand
CGGTAGACTGGTTGCAAGCCAAGGCTATAGAACCCAATCTGTCCTGTTATTTAACCCATAACTGGAAGGAAGAAACGGATTAATACCTTTCCCAAGGGTATTTGCACGTAAGTGAATACAATGAATTCAACTGGAATTTGAACTCGGCTCCCCGATTTCTCATTCCGAGCCGATATCCACTGCACCACAGACACATTCACTCCTTACATATATTTACTATTTTGTTAGCTCAGGCACTAAAATGTCACAGTTAAAAGTACAATATTGCTTGTAATTTAATTCTTATTCTCAGTTCAATAATACACTCTATGAACACCACTATTACCCTGTTTTTTTTTTCTATTTAATTTATTCTATCAATAATAATCCCAACTAGAAAATGATAATGCTTTTACAAGCACAAGATCAAAATAAGTTGGCAGACACAAGATGAAATGATATTTGTAGTTGCAATCATTTTATCAGACGAGGCAAAGGAAAGATAAAATGGTCATGCATGAGATTGAAAGTAGTAATGAAAGGATAGGTTAGATATATTCGGTCAGTCGGCTCAAACTTTAAAGGATTGATATGAAATAAATAATGAATATATATCAGAAATTGAAAAAAAAAACTTTTTTCTTTTCATCCAGTTTTGCTTGACATATATAAACATATGACAAAAAATTGATATATCATGACAAGTGCTGACTTTTCGTAATTCTGTTTTTCATCAATCTTACAACAGCTAAATACTTTTAAAATTACTTATTTCATTCAAAAGGACAAAATATTTTTATATGCAGGTTTATCATTCATAAAATCATAGAATTCCATTTTTTCTCTCATCCTATTATGACATTCATGTTGAATTTTTATTTTTTAATAATTTCATCCTAAGCAAGGCAGGACCACTACTAGAATGCAGGGTATTTCAGTGAGAGAGAGAAAAAAGTCTAAAGATGGTATTGAAAAAATGATAAAAGATGAATGATATTCAAGATGATAAAAGATGGTAATTAACATTTCATTTAAACTTTTAGAGATTGGAGCAAGTAAATAAAAGGGAGTTCCACAGAAGTGAAGATGATGGAGTTGAAGTGGCAGTTAAATTTAATTATTTCAACAGTAAAAGTGGAGGATGTAGATGCCAAACTAGTATCTCGCTTAAACTTATGTAGTTGGGATACCAGGAAAAAAACTGTCAGAGCAGTTGACATGAAAATATTTGTAGAAAGTATAGGTAAGTCATATGTCAGTGAAAAAGTGACTGAAGTCGAGATGCCAAGTTAGAATCGATTACATTGCAGACCCTTGGATTTTGTTGAGAATCTCAAGATGAATAGCAAGAGCACCCAACCGGATATGGCAACAGCATTCAATGCATGGATGAAGGCTAGATTTGTAAATGTACAAGATAGGCTCTGATAAGAAAAACTTTCTGGCATGACACAGTGATTCAACTGTCCTCACAGTAGATGCAGCTATTGATTTGATGTAGTCATTCCACTTCAGGTTGGTTGAAAAAGTGAAGCCAATGAAGTGCAGTTGACTAACATCAGCCATGCTGATGGCAGGCAGTAAAGTTTCTCAATGCTGGTTAAAGAAGAGCAGTGGTACAGAGTTTGATGGAGATAACTCAAGACTTTTAATTGAGGTTTCCCGCAAGGAATGGAGTTCATATACCCCAGTGATTTTAATAAAGGGTTTGATTCAAAATTCCTACCACCTGAAGAAGGCTAGAGCGTAAGAAGGCCAAAACATCATACAAATGGCAAGAAAGATGAGGACAATAGTCCGAATAATGTAAATACTGTAAATACTACCTCATCTCAGAAATATAGACAAACAAAAAATGTGCACTACACAAATATTGTATCCATTAAAAATTACATTTAAAGTGATACAAATATGTTGAAATAATAAGTAAAATATTCATTATTTCTTTGGAAACTGCTATATATATGTGTGCATGTGTCTAAAATCTGTCATATTCACAAGGGCAATGTGCATGCTATCACTTTTATAGATATAAACTCTAATCTTCAGCACTTTTCTGTCTGTGTTTTCTTTTTCATTTAGCTTTTTAAAAACACATATAGAGACCAGTTTGATAGTCTCAAGCTACCTATAGCCACATTATGATTCAGAAAACTAATTAATATCTTATAACCATAATTTAATAAAAGGTATTTAAAATACCCAAGTTTAGAACTAAAAATAATATACAAAATAACAAAGCTTGCATGCTGCATGAAGTAGATTCACTGCTAGTAACTGCTAGTTAATATCTAATTGTGTCTGCATATATCAGAAAATAGGAACATCCCATTTTTGTATACAGGTAGGTACATATATATATATATATATATATATATATATATATATATATATATGGTATTTTTTCTGTTGTTCCATGGTTAAGGTAAACTGGTTGCAAGCTTCAGCAGTGTCTCTTATTATTTCTTAAATGATGAGAAAATATTCACTGCAAAATGGTTCCATAGGCAGCAGTTAGCCAAAAGATCAAAGGCTGTTATTGTTTGGTGGAACCACATGAAGATTCCAAGAAACATTAAGAATATAAACAGATAAAAAGCTTAAATTATGGTGTGATTTCCACCATGCTTTCTGGCAGAAGAATTGGTTCCGTACTTTTGAGAAAGTAGATTAAGAAAGACTGTTAAAAAATGGAGAAAATGATGAGAGAGATAGAGAAAATGAACATAGAAATTTAAAAAAAGAAGAAGAGTGATGAAAAAGAAGTAAAAAAAGAAGCATACTAAGTAGGAAGGATAAAACAAAGAGAAGTATGACAAAAAAAGAAAAAGTTGGAATATAAGTCAGTGAATACATGTTGGTGAAGGGAAAGTAAAAAGGGGGGGGAGCAGTAAGATTAACTGTTTCCATTCAGGAAATAATCAACCATTCATTGACCAAATAGTTTTCATTAATGTTGGTTGAAATTTATGAAGTCTTTTTCTTAAAAACTGTTTTTACAGGAAATTAGACTTTTACAGACCCATGAGTGGTGATTATATGGCAGAGCCAGAAGGGGCCAAGGATCCCCCAGAATTTCGGCTAACCCTTTGGTTGGCTCCCTGACTCTTATAAGCTTCAAAAATTTATGAAACTGATCAGTCTCTAATTTTGATAAGATCTAATCTTCGGCATCTAATCTTCAGTACTTCCCCCCCACCTGTGTTTTCTTTTAGCTTTTTATTACAGAGACCAGTTTGAAAAAAAAAAATAAACAAAATAAAACAACTGGATATATAGAAACAGACATTTAAATTTGTTTCAAAATTAACTTCTCTTGTGTTCCAACAGCTCGAGATTGGAAATAAAGGCAAGAATGGATTAGAACTCCACTAGTATGAATGAAAAGTTATTCTATTTAATTTAGTGAATAATATAATATATACTCAAATTCATTACTACGCTGTGCATGCAATTATAGTGTAGTATGTAGATGAAGACACTGCTTGAGTTGGCTCCTCCTCTTCCTCAGAAGAATCTAGACCTTTAAGTGGTCCCCTGACTTTCAGAGTTCTACAATCACCACTGCTCATAACTGTTTTGAATATTGATGAGTTTCATTCCAATGTTTTTGTCTTTAGTCATGTGGAAAGCTACCATCTTGATTATATCATTATTTATTCTTCTAATTACATGTCCTCCCTAATTTTGTTATTCTTGCTGCTGAAAGTATTGAACTGATGTAGATTTTCTGAATTGTCAAAGCTCTTTCTTTGTGATATTGCATTAGTCCATAGGATCAGATGAAGAATTTTCTTCTTTAAGATTTATTCATTTGAAGCCATTTACAGTCATTGATTTGGGACAATAGGTGTATTTAAATGATAGTTTTGTCATTTCTGAATAAATTTCATGCCATGCATGACATCTATATAGAAATCTAGATCAACAAGGAAGGAAAAAAAATTGTCAAAGAGCGTGCATTATCAATAAAAACAGAAAAGAAGTAAATGAAGAAGAAAGATGAAAGTTGACAGAAAAAAAAATCAACAAAAACAAAACTGAACATTAAGAAAAAAATCAAGAAATCTAAAAGAAATCTGGCAAAAAGAAATAAAGGAGAAAAAATAGCAAGAATTCCTATAAAAATACATGAACCCAATAAATACATACTGAGTATATTTAAATGATATAATGTTGAATTTTTTGACAATCATTTCACCCTAAGCAAGGCAGTACAGCCACTAGTGCACAGGGAGTTTTTTTTTTTTTATCACATCACCCCAAGCAAGGTGGTAATGCCACTGATGTGCAGAGGGCTACATAAAAGTGAAAAGATTGGAAAAAAGAAAGCTGGAAACCACGTCCTAAACAGGGAACAAGGGATGAGTCTCTTCACCTGTTCAATAGACGTGGGTGGAGTGTGAACTGGGCGATAGTTTAGTCTATCTACTCCAACTGAAAAAAAAAAAAGAAAAGTGAAAAGATTGGAAAAGAGAAAGCTGGAAACCACATCCTAAACAGGGAACAAGGGATGAGCCTCTTCACCTGTTCAATAGATGTGGGTGTAGTGTGAACCGGGTGATAGTTTAGTCTATCTACTCCAATTGAAAAAAAAAAGAAAAAAGAAAAAGAAAACAGTGAAAAGATTGGAAAAAAGAAAGCCAGAAACTACATCCTAAACAGGGAAAGTGAGTGATGAGAAAGAGGAACAAGTTACGGGGGTGTCAGAGAATGGATACAAGAAAGATGAGAACACTTATGTGAAGTGAGCTGCATGAAACTAGAGTGGAAAGGGAGTAGAATATGATACTAGTGTTGTCAGGGAAAGGATGTGTTTCAAGGAGAGAAAAGATAGCAATTGACATTGCATTTAAATTCTTATAGATTGTAGCTGTCATGGAAGTAAGTATACAGACGGAAATTCCACAGGCAGAAAGTGCAAGAAAAGAAGCTGATGGAGTAGAAGTTGTATATATAGGAAAATATATAAAAGTAGAATATAGGAAAAAGAAAAACATTATTAAGGAGAGAGAATAATAAGACTGGAATTAAAAAGACACAAGATAACAATTGACATTGCATTTAAAATTTTGAAGAACAAAATTGACTGAAAAGCAAGAAGTCAGAAGAGAATTCTCCAACTAGAAATTGAGAGAGAGGAAAACTGATAGCATAGAATTATTATAAGGGTTACATATAACCCTTTCAACTGTAAAATGATGAGATCTTGATACATACCTAGTACTAATAAAGTCTAGGTACCAAAGAGGAAAGGTCATCAGAACAATTACCATGAAAAGGCACAAATTAACTATGTTAGGGCAGTGGGAAAATTACCAAAGCTGAAATGCCAGGTTAAGATCAATAGCATTGCAGATTCTTTATTGGATTTTATTAAGTATCTCTAAATATACAGCAAAAACACCAAACAAGATATGTCAGCAATGTTCAGTGCATGGATAAATGGTAGGCTTATAAATGTGTCAAATGGAGTCTGTTGAATAAAATTGTTTAGCACAATGTAGTGAATCAACTTTCCTAGTAGTAACCTTTTCAGTTGATTCCAAATAATCTTTCCATTTCATGTCAGTGGAACACATCCACTCAAGAAGTCATAAACAGTCACCCACCTGGAGGTTAGCAGCAGCCATACTGATGGGAGACAAAAAAGAAACTCTTAGATGGTTAAAAAATAGCTGCTTTGATTGAGCTTTTCTCCAAGATTACCAAGTTTTTTTATTTTAAAGAGTCATAAACTGGAATGATAATCAGTTAATTTCTGCCTGACTCTGTGTAAATCCCTGTTTGTCATTAGGATTAAAAGTAACAAGTCAAAAGCTAGTTTTTCCCAAATTCTGGTAAATAAATTGAAAGGAAAATGAAGAGAATGGCTAAAAATGTTACAAGAAGAAGGTGGAAATAAAGTAATAAGTAGATGTAGAATAATTAAGATTTCTATGCTAAAAACCCTCAATTATAAAATAAATGAAAAAAAGTACTTTAAAGTAATTCAAAATGAGTAAACTGACAATAAGTCAGAAGTGACTTAATTACTTGTCTTATACTTAAAAAAAAGTGTATAATTAATTTCACTTGATCTTCTTGGTACAACAGCAAAGAAAATAGGCAGACAAGATTTTAATATAGCATAAAATAATTAAAATAGAATTTTATTTTAGGAGGCAGATAAGATTTTTAAAGAAGAGAAAATGATTAAAATAAAATTTTTCTATGGATATATAAAATGAATGAAATATAATTTTACATTTTAAATCAAACAAGACTTTACTAGAAAAAGAAAATGATTAAAACAGGATTTTACTGTAAGTAAAATGATTAAAATAAAATTTTACTATAGAAAAAGGATTAAAGTAAGATTTTAATGAAGAAATAAAACAATTAAAATAGGACTTTACTAAAGTAATGAAATGATTAAAATAAGATATTACTATAGGAATAAAATGATTAAAGTAAGATTTTACTGAAGAAATATAATGATTAAAGTAAGATTTTACTATAGAAATAAAAAAAAGATTAAAATAGGCTTTTACTGAAGAAATAAAACAAAGTAAGATTTTACCAAAGGAATAAAATGTTTAAAATGAAATTTTAGCATAAAGCTGTAAATTGGCTTTTACTATTGGAAGAAACTGATTAAAATAAGGTTTTATTATAGATATAAAATTATCAAAATAGAATTTTTACTATTAAAGGCAAAAAGGATTTCAATGTAGAAATAAAATTATTAAAATATACAGATATAAATAATTTATTATAAAATGAAAATTATAAAAAGCATTTAACTATAGAGGACAGATATGATTTCACTCATGAATGAAAGAGATAAAAATAAGATTTATTATAGGAGGAAGGTAAGATTTACTATAGAAAGAAAATGATAAAGAGGAGATTAAAAGGAAAGAAAATTAGAGGAAAAGAGAAAGTAAGAAGAAACTTGTAAAAAGAGAAAGGTGGGAAAAAGGTAATCTAAAACATACTGAATTTTCTTTTATATTCCGTCTCACATTCAATTTCTTGTACTTTAAACACTTCCATACATTTGTCATTTTGCATGTCGTGCTTCTTTTTTATGATAACTCTGTTTGCAGTAAAACGAGAAGCACCTAATGTAAATAATTTTAAAGAATGGTGCATTTTCAATTTCTGAAGAATCGCATCAACTCAGGTGAATATCACAAATAAGGTATTTGAAACCGAGAAGAGGAAATGTTTGAAAAGCACTCTAAATATGGTGTACAATAAAGATGGCTACATGGCAGAATGAGAAACCAGAGAGTGGATTATGCAAAGTCAAGAGAAAGAGAAAACAAAATGGGTGAAGATTATGACATGGGATTGGTTTTTTCAAAAAGTTATCAATAGTCTGAGAAAAGATCTGTAGAAAAAAACTGCAAAAATGCAATTAGCTAACTGCTACTGAACATTTTCCGCTGTCATGAAGTGGAAAGATTATATCGAATCAATTGCTAGGTCTGTTGCTATGAACAGTTGGCTCTCTGTGTCATGCAAGACAATTTTTCTTGTCCAAATCTATGTTACATATATACAAGTCTACCATTCATCTACTCTAACAATATTGCTGTCACATACTGTCAGGTTCTCCTGATAGATCTAAAGATTCTAGATAAAATCCAAAGAAGAATCTGCAATGTTATTGGTCCTGATCTGGCATCTTGGCTTCAGTCACTTTCCCACCACCATAAAGCTGCTTCCTTGTGCTTTTTCTATAAATACTTTCATGGTAATTGTTCTGATGAACTCTCCTCTATGGTACATAGACTGTGTATATAAGTGTATCACTAAATTGGCATCAATATCTTAAAAGTCTGTCAGTTAAATGCCATACGTGATACACGCTTTGTCATTGAAAGAGACATAACTGACTGGGCAGAAGATTATCCTGCAGTAGGTTGCCATTGGTTTCTGTGGCAGACTGGTTGCCAGCCAAGGATATAGAGTCCAATCTGTTCTATTATTTAACCCATAACTGAAGGGAAGAGATGGATTAATGCCTTTCTCAAGGGTATTTATGCAGAAGTGAAAGCAAGGAATTCAATTGGAATTCAAACTCGGCATCCCGATTTGTCATTGCAAGTTGATATCCACTGCACCACAACACATCCGATCTTAAAAGAGTAAGAATAACAAGTCACATGATGAGTAAGAAAAGCATATCTGCATATAGACAGACACAACTGTGCAGATTGCATGCACACATATCTACACAAATCTACATGCTGACATATCTATATCTAAACTTATTTATAAACGGAACTTTGTGTGTGTGTGTGTGTCTGCTACCTATAGACTCTGAAACAGCTGAACCAATTTTCTTGAAAATTTACACAGTTGTACTAAGTGTTCTTAGCTAAGTTTTGTGTCGAGGTACCCTCGATAAATATCGAAAATCAATAATCAAAAAAATTGGGTTATAGAAGGAGTGGTCCGATTTTAATCAAATTTGATACACTCATAGACAAAGACATAAGAAACAATATTCAGAAGTTTCAAGGTTGCAGTTTTTACAATAGTGCAGAAAATCGATAATATATATATATATATATATATATATATATATATATAAAAGGCAAGATGTTTGTGTGTGTGTGTCTGTTTATCTACCTGTATGTCTGTATTTTTTTCAGCCCTTTTATTTTAGTTTTTGCTTCAGGTTTGGCTCTAAATAGGTATAATTGTAGTTCTTAGTCTCAGCCATGATACCATTTACTCAGAGGACATATTTAGCCTTCAAAATTCAGTTTATGATGAAAAAAACTTATTTGATATCGATACCAGGAAATCAAAATTTGACTTACATCCATTCATTTTTCTTTCAATCTATGGTTTTGCTTTAAATGGAAAAAACTATTGTTTTTTACTCTCTCGTGCCAATATCCAAAAAGTCTGAGCTCCAGGACCATGGATTAGTTTTAAAGCTTTCATTACACCTGAGCAACGCCGGGTAGTTACTGATAAGTACATACACTTGTATATCATATATATTAAGGTTTGATACGTAAGTCTGTTATTTAATACAATTAAAAGAGAAAAATTGTGGTTGGTGAACAGGAAAGAAAGGATATTCAGTGTAAAATAAATTCTGTTTTTATCATAAGGCTTAAAAATGAATGAAAATTAGACATAATTGTTTAAATTTGTTATATTTATGGGGAAATAGTGTTCACAATAGCTGATAGAGAATTTGCTGATACAAACAAAATAAATATGGAAGTCAACACTGCACAGTGACTGTCAGTTTCACACTTCAAGTAATCTTCAAATAGTTTGAAAATTGCTTGAGGTGACAGCAACAAAGCTAATGACAATATAAACAATGTAAATTTTAGATACATCAATATGAAAAGACTTGGATAGATAGATAAATTTGAAAAGGCTGAGATGAGAGATAGGTTTGAACAGACGGAGATAAACTGACAGATATGAACAGACTAAGCAAGCAAGATAGTGAACTAGATCTGTACATATGTATAATAAATTCAGATGACTATGCAGATTATGAGATTTTTTTCAAAATAATAATAAATTCAGTTACACAAGTTGTGCCATTTAACCCATAGCTGGGGAGAAAAGGTGGATTCATTCTTAATCAGAATTTGATAAACAGACAAAAAATTATAATGTAGCTATAAAGTAAGGGATCAATTCTATATTACAATCAAAATATAAAATGATCCCCGACTTTATGACCACATTAGTTTCAGAGAATGTTAATTATATAAAAAGTTTATAACGCCAAGATCAAAAAATAATGACGCATTACTATCAATCCCAGTGTACGTAAAAATGACAATCATCACTCAAAACCAATATTTTTAAGAATTTTGACTAATTTCAGGCAAATCAGCAAAAAGTGCTCGCTTTGGGTGTGTTCCAAAAAATACTTACTAAATAAATATACCTGCAAAGTGAACACAGAAATAAAAGGATATTTAAGAAGTCATTTGCAGAGGAGGTCCTTTGAAAAGCATGCCTCTGATGACTATGGCTGGCTGTGAAGGGAAATACATCTCAGCATTGAGAATCTAATAAACAGATTTATCTGCCCTTCATTGCCACCATTCTCTAAGAGTAGAAATGGCAATAATTGCGACTTGCTAAAAACCCTTTCAGTTACTGTCTTCTTTTGTTCTTTTTTTTATATATACAAACAAATCTACACTTAGAAATACACACATGTATAATCATTTAATTTGTCCTGTTAGTATAAATATCAGTCAGTCATAATACATGATATACACTTGGGCGATCATGTCTTGAATGAGACACAAATGTCCAGGCAAAAGATTTTCCTACAGTAGGTTGCCATTACTTTCTGTGGTAGAGTGGTTGCCAACCAAGGCTATAGAATCCAGTCTGCCTTCCTATTTATCCCATATGCACAGCACCACAATGCACATATAAACTTAGTTGGTAATAAAACCTTGAGGAAGTTTTCCATCTGTTATAACTAAATAATTAAAAACAGAAATTATCTCTTTTATTTATTTCAGCTCTTACAGTTAAGAAATGTTTATATGATGATGAGGCAACAGTGGACAAAATTCAAATATGTTTCCTTAAACTTATGGTAAATATAGTAGGGTTTTAGATATATCTAACTCAGTTTTTGTCTGTTGTTTTCATGAATATACCGAGTGTTTTGGTAATAAAGTCTATGTTTTTACTTTTACTATTAAAATGCTATCATAAACAATATCATAGAAATGCTGATTTTATCATTAATCTTCCACAAAAAAACTTATATTTTTCCATTAAAAATTTAAACAAATTGACCTGATTTCTGTTTGAATTTTTTGGGATGAAGAGTTATCATTATTTGCCTTATTTCTATGCAGACACATTGATTCATTTTGTATGGCTTATCAACCCTTTGTAGGTTATTTAAAGCCAGAAAAGATTTTAAGAATCTTTTTTAGATAATAATGGTTTAGTGATACAAGTCTTACTAATTAACCCATAGCTAGTGGGAGAAGAAGTGAATTCATACCTTTCCTAAGGGTATTTACACATAAGTGAATATAACAAACCCAACAGTAATTGAAACTTGGATTTCCAGTTATAGTATCTATAACATCACCCACACATTCAAGTTTACAGCACCTCGTATTCACAGGGGGTTACCCATCTAAATACTGACCAAGTTTGACATTACTTAAATTTGATACTCATATGAGAACTGGTATTTAGACATGATGCAGCTGTAAGCCTTATTGTTTGGAAGGAAGCTTCCATCAGTACTAGAAAGAGGAATAATAGTTACTGGACTTGAATAACTTATTTTCCTAAAGAATTGTTTTATTAGAAGGATTTCATAAATTTAAACTTATAGTGGCACTGGCTGCTTGGTCAATGAATGACAAATCTTTCCTTATAAGGATGTGGCTAATATCATTGTTACTATTACTGTCATATTATTGTTTAATGTAAACTCCCTTTGCATTACAGTTTAATGTATGCTTCCTACTCGACACTAAGGAACATGATTCTTACTTCCTGATACGCCCCTTTTCTCACTAACTCCTTTTTTCCTCTTTCTTCTAATACCTAATAAACACCAGTCATATTTTGTGATCGCTATCTCTCAAACATGAATCTGTTGGTTTTCCATCACTTAGTAGAATTATCATTATCCTCATATTTGTTGCAAATTGACTTTATCCAACTTATAACAGGCAACTGTTGGAGTTTAAAAAAATAAACAAAACAAATAAATAAAAGTCAAAACAAACCCTGTTCCCATCATGCTAAAAAATTAATAAACAAACAGGAAGTGGGAAAGCCTCAACATTCACCTTACCTCCTTGATACATCAAATCACAGTACCTTTTCTTGTTGGATGTAATGTTAAGAAATTAATATTAAAATTAAACACTTTTAAAATTGAAGAGAGCAGTGCAAAAATAGAATAAAATGACACCAAACTTAAAAAACAAAATTTTTTTTCAGATAATTTTTCTTTGTTTGGTCAGTCTCTTTAAACAGACATAAAGCTATTCCTATTCAAGATATCATTATTATGCTTTTGAATGACCCCATTTGCAGTTGTTAAAGAAATATGATTATGAAAAGCAGGCAGACATGTTGTGTCGACCTACATTTCAAAACAGGACCTAAAATCTTAATAAAAAAATATATTGATTTTAAAAATGAATTTGTTAGCAAAAGCAGTTAGTCTTTGTTTGTTGATATTTGTGGAAATTTCCTTTTTACAACAAAATTTTGTTCATGTAAAAGAAACACACATGTACAGATTTGGATAGCATTTCCAATTGACCAAATGTTCAAAACTGAATTGATAATCAACCTTGAAAGAGAACTACATGAAAAGGGCTGGTCTTTCAAATGAGAGGACATGCCAGTTGAAATCAAAAGAAGAAACCTCTTCCATTATTAATGGAGAAAGGAAAGTGTATGTAAAAAAAAAAAAAAGTTTCAAAATAAAGCAAAATTAATGCATAAAGTGGTAATTGGTTACAATGCGAACATCAAACTTAATTTTTTAAATTTCTCTTTCTCTGAGAGAGAAATTGGGATTGCTGCATTAGTAAAAAAAAAAAAAATAGGACAAATGCTAATAGCAGTTCTTGCAGAAATATTTTTTGTGAAAATGTCTGATTCAATCTAAATTAAATTTAAATATAGTCAATTAAATTATTCACTTTCAAAAAAGATTTCTATTTTTTTAGTGCTGGGTTTATCAAATGACCAAAAAAAAAAAAAATACAAAATTTGCAAGCAAATCCATTTATATTTTTCTGATTTGTGTCTTCATGAGTATTTAGATTATTTTTATCAAAGTTTTAATGTGAAAAGATAGAAACAAATTTGATTCTTTATATTTACTCAGATTTATACAATTTTATTGATTATTACTATTATTATTTAGCTGACGGATCTACCTATGCTGGATAAAACTTAGATTGGAGCTGGTTAAAGAATTCCTTTGTACTGTAATGTTTGTAAGATTCTGTCAGAGCCAAACTATCCAAAACAGCTTGTAACACAGAGTGCTGAAAATAGTTGCATATGATTTCTAATACCAAGGTGAAAGAAACAAAGTCTAACACAGAAATGTCAATAACAACAACAAAGATGGGGATATTAGTCCAAATGTAAATAAGAAATGTCTATTTTAGAATATCTTCAAGTTGTTATTTTTCCCAAAGTCTTATCTACTATTATTAATTAGTCCTGGGTATGATGATAAACTACATCTGGCAGCAAGGCCTCTGATCGAGAAATTTAGAGGAGGGTGGAACCACCTTTTAATTGCTGTTGTTCTCAGGTCCACCCTGACTTGGGATGGTAGCACTTGTTAGGGTCCCAGCTATGGACAAATTAGTTAACCCCTCAAACTGAAGCCATTTAAGAAAAAAAGGAAAAGTGAGACTGGAGAGAGTCTTTAGCTTTGAATAACAACTTGCTGAAGAGAAGGAAATCTGATATAAAATCCTCTAAAACTACTCCTTGGAGAATAGGGTAGGCTGAACTTGTATCGGGATAAGAAATTAAGAATTAAAATCAACCTTCTTCACTTTTACAAAAATTCACAATGACATGTGGAATCCTGGTTTTTCCCAATTAGAAAAAGGATTGACTATGTTCTTAAAAAAAAAAAAGTAGAAACCAGATTTTGAAAGTAGGTGTTAAATTGATTTTTGACCAATGGGAGTGACTTGCAAGACTTTGGGACTTATTGATCCAGTGCAAAATTCAAAAAGGACTATATAAATGACCTTGGCATCAGTCAAGAAAGTCACATAGGGAAGCAGCATAGGCAACAAGCTAAAATGTAACAGAAGCTTCAAGTGACTTGGACATTGTCCACTTTCTCATTCCTTCTCATGTGCTGATTCCTTTCACTTCTCCTGCCAAAGACATTCCTACTGAATACATACAGACATACGTACGTATGCATATACTCTTTCAACAATTACTACTATGAACATTTTCTACAAATCTTGATACCTGTAACTTTCTCATTGAACATTAATTTCTACAAATTCTTGTTATTCTTTCTTTTTAATAAATTTCTATTTTAACATTCAAATATATATTTTTATTCTTACACTATTCCACACTATTCCAACCTGCTGACAACCAACCTTCTGATGATAATTCTGCATAAAACTTGTAAACTGTAGGAAGTTCAGTTAAGTATGACACAAGGCCTGAACCAAGAAACATTAACCAGCTCTTGTGGCTTCAGACTCTTTAATCTTGGTAAGTAATCTTCCAAGAAATGGTGTCTCAATAAAAGCACTGAGTTTCCAGTCTTCTAAACTGGTTAATGTTAGTAAAGGCATGCAGCTATAAAACTTGCTCCGATATTTCATAATGGTCCAATTTTCTTAATGGCTTACAGAACCATCAAGAAAATTCTATCCTACCCATGCTAGCATGGAAATGGATGTTAAACAATGATGATGATGATGGCAACATACCTACCTACACCTGGTAACAATTATTTTAGCACTGGTTAAACAATTCTTTTGTACTGTAATGTTTGTAAGATTCTGACAAAGTCAAATTATCCCAAATAGTTTAATACATAGAGTGCTAAGAAATAGTCCTATATGATTTCTAATAACAAGGTGAAAGAATTAATTTTTAAAAAAATGTCAGTAATAACAACAAAGAGATATTAGTCTAATTGCAAAAAATGTCTATTTTACAATATCTGGAAGTTGCTGCCATTTTTTTACAAATTTTATTGTAACCTCATATTAACAAATAGTATCAAAAAATAAAAATAAAATAAATTTCTTTTGCTCTTAGTTAATTGTCCAGTGAATAAATGCTATGAAAATTAGGAAGTATGTTTGAGGAGAAATATTATTCCATGAATAATTATTTTCAAATTTTAATAATAAAAGAAAAATTACAGTCTTACACAGAATGGTTGTAAATTAATTGTTACTACAAAAGATATTTCTGTACAAAAAAAAAAAAAAAAAATGATAAAGTATAAAAGCAGTAGAAAAGAAATAAAAAGAAAGAATGAGGGTGAAATAAGAGAGGACTGATAAAGGGTGGGGAGAATGCAATCATGTGAAGAAATTGAATGAAAGAGAATGAAATAACAGAGAAAAAACAAAAAATGAGAATAAAGCTATAAAAATAACTGAGCATGAGATGGGGAACTGAGAAGAAAGAGATTACAATAAACAGAAGAAAGAAAGAAAGAAAGAAAGATGAAACATGAAAGAAGAACAGACAAAAAAGAAAAAGAAAACAAAAAGAGCGAATAGAGAGAAAGATAACAAAAGAAGTTTAGTGAATAAAAAACACTAAAAGTATAAATAAATAATTAGTCTTTATTCATCTCTTAAATCTAATTTAAATACACTGGCATAAAACTGAGTAAGCTTGGACATTTCTGATGATGCTAAATTATATTTTGAACTAACGGATTCAGATTTAATAACCTAGTTCTTTCATGTGTGATAGCTGAATGTTTTACTATACTTCTTTATATGTTGTATCCCTTCAGAACGTCACCAATCATGACTCTCCACCACTTCTATCCTTTCTTACTCGTAATAAATTCCCTATCTTTTCCAGCTCTCGATAATTTGTCTTTTTGTTATTTCTCTTAAATATTTCTCCTGCCATTCATTTACCCAAGCTCACTAGGTAGATTACGCATTGTTTTCCCCTGTTTCTTTTACCTTCAATATGTCCAGTGAGTATCAAATTTACTCATTATGTACCCTAGAAATTTTACCTGTTTCTTACTGATGTTAAGTGTCCTTTTTTTTTCTAAAAATATGTTTTTGCTTACATTTTCAGTACAGCATCCTCCTGTAGAACACATTTTTGATGCTTCAAGTCTTTTCATCTTTGGGGAGATTGTCCAGCATTCACTGCCATATAGGTCTGACATCAGATGACAATTCTTTGTTTCTAATGAGATTTTTCAACTTCTTAATATTCTGGTTATCCCGATGTACCTTCAGATTTCTGTCTTCTGTTTAAACACTTCCCAGATTTGTACATTGTCATACTTGTTTGATTTTGGTATCTTAGTTTGAATTCTCACTTTTACTAAAATAAAAACCTAATAATATATTTTTTTAAAATTGTGATGAATTCCTTCAGATAACTTGAATATTCAAGGTCTTGTCTGATTGCACTGATTACCCATCCAAGAAATGAGAGAGCATAATGTTAATTAAATTTGGGAATGGGAGCTTTTAATGTTATATGGGTGAAAGCTTTAAGATTAGAATAGTAAAAGAAACAAAGAAATGCTTCAAAAAATAAAATAAAATTTTGTTATTTTTTCACACCTTTATATATATTTAAAAAATAAAATAAAATCAAAATCTTGTTTATTCATCTTTCTATATTCAGAAAACAACAGTCATTTGCATTTTATAAAAACTACTGAAAATTTACAGTATTTACATTATTCGGACTATTGTCCTCATCTTCGTTGCCATTTGTACAATGTTTCTGCCATTGTACGCTCTGGCCTTTTTCAGTTGTTAGAAATTTTGAACCAAACCCTTTATTACAAACACTGCATAAAGCCTTGATTAGAAGTCCCTACAAGTTACTTGTTCACCACAGCTGTAGCCTGGTATTGAACTCACAACTTTTTGGGTCAAGTCACAGGAACTAACCTCTATATCCCTGTGTTCTTAAGGACAAGAACAATTGAATTTCGGGCACTTATTTTTTTTTTTTTTAATCATTTCACCCCCAGCAAGGCATTGCACTGCCACTATTGTGCAGAGGGTTACATAGAGGAAAGTGGTGAAAAAGAGTGGTTAGTTATAGGAAATGTCGGAAGGAGAGTGATAGACAGATGAGGATACCGAGGATGGGGGTTGGGTATATGGGAAGAGTGTTTGAGAGAATGGATGCGAGTTAGTGTGATAAGAGGTGTCTATTTAAATTCCTGGAGATTGTAGCTGTCAGGGAAGCAAGTATATGGAAGGGAGTTCCACAGGTGGGAAGTGTGAGAAAAGAAGTTGTGAGAGTAGAAATTACAGTTACATTTTATCTGTTTCACTGTAAAAGGGTGGGACCTAGTTGCTAATAACCTAATATCAGAAATATAGACAAATGTTGAAAATTTGTCAACGTATTTCTCAACACTTTACCAACAGACCAAATACCAGACTTTTTTTCTCCAGAAGGGCTTGCTGGTCATATCTTTAACTTTTTTGTACTGCCTCATAAAGTACTTTTACTTAAATTTATATATTTCACATTTAAAAATTATTTTACTCTGAAATTTATGTATTCTCATTTCATCTTAAATAATTTTAATATTTTCTCAAATAACACATATTTTAATATTGATGAGTTTGTGACATACACTGGTTATAACAGTTTCAAGTTACCAACTAGCAGGTTCAATCCTATGTACAACTATCATATTCAATTTTATTACATGACAAACTAGCAGTATAGCCCGGTGTTGCTTGGGTGTAATGAAAGCTTTAAAACTAATCCATGGTCCTGGAGATCAGACTCTTTGGACGTTGGCACGAAAGCAATAGTTGTTTCCAGTTAAAGCGAAACTGTAGACTGAAAGAAAAATGAATAGATGTAAGTCAAATTTTGATTTCCTGGTATTGATATCAAATAAGTTTTTTTCATCATAAACTGAATTTTGAAGGATAAATAAGTCCTATGAGTAAATGGTATCATGACTGAGAAACTATAATTATACCCATTTATAGCCAAACCCAAAGCAAAAACTAAAATAAAAGGGCTGAAAAAAATGCAGACATACAGGCAGATAAACAGACACACACACAAACATTTTGCCTTTCATATATATATATTATCGATTTTCTGCACTACTGTAAGAACTGCAACCTTGAAACTTCTGAATATTGTTTCTTATGTCTTTGTCTATAAGTGTGTCAAATTTGATTAAAATCGGACCATTCCTTCTATAACCCAATTTTTTTCGATTATCAATTTTCGATATTTATCAGGGGTACCTCGACACAAAACCTAGCTAAGAACACTCGCAGTCACTTATAGTAAAACTGTGTAAATTTTCAAGAAAATCGGTTCAGCCGTTTCGGAGTCTATAGGTAACGGACACACACAGACACACAAAGTTCCATTTATAAATAAGTTTAGATAATATCAATATTTTGGGGAGATAAAAGCAACCAAGGTTATTTCTTATTTTACTATAACTTTTGCATAATCTTTACTTTTCTTGATAACATTACAAGTAAGTGATATTTCCAAACCTTTAACTAACCAAAATAGTTAAACAATTTGAAATATCAATGCATCCCACTTTTGAAGTGCTAGGAAGGTCATTTTTAAACTGCTTTCTTAAATTTAAACTGCTTTTCTTTAAATTGCTTTACTTTATATATTTAAGATCAAAAGGACATATATAATATCCCACTGTTTTGTTTAGTAATCAGGCTTATCAACAGAGTTCAGATGAGTTCACTGTGAAGGAAAAAAAATGTGCTTCAGAGAATGGACTCCAAATTTTAGTAATGGGTGAAATTCTATCTTATTCTTTTTATTATTCACACTCCTATTCTTTTCAGTGTATCTTTTGTCATTAACTTTCAGCCAATATTTCTCTTTTGGTGTATTATGGTAAATATTTCTTTCTCTTATGAATCATTCTAGACTTTGTTTCAATAATTTTAGCAAACTAGTCTAAAAAAGACAAACTCGAGAGCATGTATGAAGTAGATATAAAAACTATGACCATATTTATGACCAAAATTTTTTTTTATCAACAATGTTATAGTCTATATTATCCAAAAAGTGTCAAACAACATTTCAACTTTTGTTCCCACAATTGGACTCCTTTGAACTTGTAATGGTATTTGTCTACTAAAATGGCAAAAATGTTTGGATAACAATATCAAAAATACAAAGAAGGAGTTCAGTCATTGGAACAAAATGAGGATGAATAACAATGCATTCTGCCTGAATTTCTAGAATAAGAAATTTTCCACTGACATGAAGTGGAGCAAATATATCAAATTATGTCTGCTGCTAGGGAGATTGGTTCACTGTGTTGTGCCAAATGACTTTTCTTGTCAGAATCCATTTTGTACATTTATGAATCTACAATTTATTTGTGCATGAAATATTACCGCCATATATGGTCTGGCACTCCTGCTGCATATCTTAAATTCTGAACAAAATTCAAAGAAGTGTCTAATCCTCATCTGGCATCTTGACTTCAGTCACTTTATCAACAATACAACATGGATTCCCTTTATCTTGTCTACAGATATATTCATCAGTACAGTCCTGATGAGATTTTTGCCTTCTTGTCGTAACAACATGAATTGAAGTGTGCTACTAGATCAGCAACTAGGTCTTGTCGTTTTACTTTTGACCTAGCTATATACGATAGCCACTTCTTTTCTAATAGTTTCTTTTTCTTGCCCTGTGGAACTCTGTATCAGTGTTTTTCTTCCCTGCCAACTAAAAACTTCAAAGCTTTAAATGCAATATCAATCACAAATCTTCTAAATCTCTTTCACTCCCTGTAACCAATCGACATCCGAGTGGTATTGATGACTTGCTTGGTGAGAAATAATGAAAAAGTAATAATAATAATAATAATTTACAATCTGGAAAATTGTTCTTATCTTTGTCATTATCACATTTCACCAATTGTGGTCTCTGGCTTTCTTCAGGTGTCTGTCAATGAGAGTAACCTCAACTAAACACTTTATTTAATCTACAGGAGTAGATTTATTTGTCCCACATTTTCATAACACTGTAACTGGGTAGTACTGATTGCTGTATACCTACCTATATACAGTAATGGTATGTTTGTATCCTAAATATGTGGAAGCTATTAAAGTAATGGAAGAGTAAAGTGATTATAATGACTAGCAGTGTTTCTACTTCACACAGTGTGTGAGTCCTGTATTTGTTGATATACTACTAGCAGTATAGCACAGTGTTGCTTGAGTGTAATGAAAGCTTTAAAACTAATCTATGGTCATGAAGCTCAGACTCAGCCTAAAGAATATTTGTGTGAAGTTTGGTGAGAATCGGATAAAAATTGTGGATTTGTATAAAGGACATACAGACAGATAAACAGACACACACACACAAACATCTTGCCTTTTATATATATATATATTATTGATTTTCTGCACTATTGTAAGAACTGCAACCTTGAAAATTCTGAATATCGTTTCTTATGTCTTTGTCTATGAGTGTATCAAATTTGATTAAAATCAGACAACTCCTATAACCCGATTTTTTCGATTATCGATTTTCGATATTTATCGGGGGTACCTTAACACAAAACCTAGCTAAGAACACTCGCAGTTGCTTATAGTAAAACTCTGTAAATTTTCAATAAAATTGGTTCAGCTGTTTCGGAGTCTATAGGTAACGGATACACACACACACACACACACACACACACACACACACACAGACAAAGTTCTATTTATAAATAAGTTTAGATTATTACCAACTTTCATTTTAGTGATTATTCATGCAGTAACCTTTTGGAATTATGACACTAATAAAAACAAAAAAAAAATATGAGAGATTTCCTAAGACATAGAATGTGAGAACTGAAAAAGGACATTAAAAAACAAAAGCTATCTTACTAATAACATTACTCTATGTTTAAATTTAATTTCTGTCATAGTTTTCTGCAGCTTCTTGTTTTTTACATTTCAGCTTTTCTCTTTGTGATATTTGTTCTATGAGCCATTTGCTCAAACTTGTCAAATACCTTTTTCCTGAAAAAAAAGGGATGTGAATTTTACTGAAGTCTTTTTTCTCTATTTCACTTCCGCATTGCTTAACAGAGCCTAACACATCTGCCTTATCGATTAAACCATGGAGCCACAAAGTTGCATTCATTGTAGAATGATAGCCTCAGAGTTGTATAATAGAAAGCAATTAAAATTAGAATCGATAAAATATTCAACAAATACTTAATAATTGACAATTTTACATTGAGACAATTAAAAAAGTAACATTACTATTACTTCTTCTATTCACTATGCTCCTTCAAGATATAAAGTGATTATGACTCTCCACTTCTTTCCTTCAAAGCTATAAGCAATGTTTGTCGTCATACTATCCCACCCTGTTCTATCATCCATTTGCAAAAGCTCATAAGTGAGGTCACTTACTCTTTTCTTTTTGTACCTCCTACTTTCAATATGACAATATGAGCAGGGATGGTACATACAACACTCCCACCAAGTTTGTCAGGGTTTTAAGACTGATTGGGAACCCCAGACAGTGCTTTGGAATCCTCACTATTCTATCAACATATACTTTTTTCTACTTACATTTATATATATTACAAAGTAAACTAAGCAGCAGTTACTATTAAAGGAGAAAAAAATGCTGGTGGATTTTTACGTCACTATTTTTTTTATACTTCTAAATCTGAGAAATTATTTTGCTCATTCTAAATCTCAAAAAAAAAAAAACACTATATAAAATTCATTATTTTTTACTCACAAAGGTCGTATGTGTTAAAATTCTTCAAGTTTTTAACCAGACAAAACCTACAGTTGATTTTAAAATTTTCTGCAAAACATTGTTGTTTATTTTAAGATAGACTGATCTATTATGATATGTCTCTAATTTGTATTTAGATACATTGTATTTATTTTCAATTTTTCTAGTTCAATTATTCACCTATAATTAAATGCTATTCAACAATTTAAATGATTTGAATTGTAGTCAGATATTTATAAAAGTCAGGAAAAAAGTAATAGAATTGGGTTTCAAACTTAGGTCATTACCAGAACATGTGAGGCTTAAAACCTGTACCACAAAACATTATTGATGTATTTAAGATGGAATGATCTATTATTATGACATGTCTTCAACTTGGAATTTGATTCATTGTACATATACAATATATTGCATATGATCCATTATTGTACATAATTAGGTTAGAATAAAATCTTTATTTTATATGACTACTCCCTTATGAAAATTGAGAAGTATTAGTAAAGTGAGGTCCCTGTGTCACAGGTTCAAGGTGGAGGGAAAATGACCTTTGCACCTGCCCCAAATATGAGTGTCAAATCTTTGAAACCCTTTTCCTTCATTCTTCTTCTATGTGCCCTGTCCCTTCAGGACGTAGGCGATCATGGCTCTCCATGTCTCCCTATCCCTTGTGGCTCTTAGTATGTTTTCTCCTGTTGCTCCTGGCAACGCCCGTTCCGTCATCCACCTGATCAGGCCCTGCAAATATGTTATCCGCTGCCTTCCTCTGTCTCTCCTTCCTTCTATCTGACCAGTCAGTATCAGGTTATGGGTTTTAAAAATTTCAATTGTCTTTTTCTGCCTGTATGTTCCTTTTCACTTCTACTGTTCTTAAAACTTCCCTATCATTCACATACTCCATCCATGGTATTCTCAGAATTCTTATCTTGAATTACATCTCTGCTTGTGTTCGTTTCATCTCTGAGGAAAACTCATACTACTAATTTATGTTAATAAAAATGATTATACATCTGGCAGAACAGATAAGAAATTACTATATGGATAGATTTAAGTAACAGCAGTATGGTGGCTCTATAATTTAATCAATAAGGCTGCTGAGTTAATAACAACAGACGATCCTACTCAATAAAGAAATACACAATCTTAGAATTTTAGAAGATATCAAACTAAGAAGCAAATTAACTTCATTTCCTGTTTAAGTAGGGATAAACTGGAAGTACATTGGACAAGGGAATAGGCAAACACCTTCCACCCATATAGAACTAAAAAAAGCAAAGACTAAATATATTAGAGAGTTGCTAGATTAAAAGATAAGTATGTAGATAGATATCAAGCATTTGTCTTCATATCTGAGCAAAATGTCATTAGAGACAGTTATTGTCAGATGTTCTTTCTGTAGGGGAGAAATTATTCTCAAGAGAGCAAAATGGAAGATTAGCAATGACATAGATTGTGAAAAATTAAATAAACAATCAGGAAAAGAAAGAGAGAAAATAGTGAAGTAGATATGAGGAGTGAAAAAAGTGGGTGTGCAAGACACAAAGAAGAAAGAGAGGGGGAAAGAGAAAGAATAAGGATGAAGCAGGAAGAGTAGGAATGAAAAGAAAGAATAGAGAAAAAAAAGAAATATTGAAAAAATTGAAAGAAATAAAGAAAGAAAAAGAAGGTTTCCCTCAAGGTTCTATCCTAGGTCCCACGCTCTTTCTGATGTACATTAATGATCTCCCCAATGCCATTAGATCCCAAGTAGGCATGTACAATGATGTCACAACAGTCTACTCTCACCTCGATCAAAAACCAGGTGTGGGCAACAAAGCAAATCTCGCTGCCGAGCTTGAAAAGGACCTCCAATCCGTAGTGGCCTGGGGTAGGAAATGGCTAGTAAATTTCAATGGTTCTAAAACAAAGCTGTTATCAACTAACCACCATAGACAATCACATCTACCTCCCATTAGCATGGGACAGGCTTGCCTCCCAGAGAGTAAAACACTATGCCTCCTTGGCCTTACACTTTTGATGAAAAAGAATTATAAGAATGTAATGAGTAGTAAAGTAATTGAAAGAAAGAGGATGAAGTCAGAGTAAATGAGGAAAGAGAAATCAAAAGGCAGTGTAGAAACTCAAAGAAAGCGAATAGGACAAGAGAAAAAAAAACAATCTAAAATCAAAATGTGGGCCTGTGCATAGGACCTGACTGATATCAATGCAGAATATTATTGTGGCCTGTTAGGGCCAGGAAGAAAGACACGAAAACAAGAAGGTAGGTTGAACCAGTGTATTGGAATAACAGAACATATATGCAAAATACGAGTGTTATTAGTCAGCAGATAGAAGCATCCGTCTGAACTGTCAAGTTACACTGCGTCTTGACTGCCTCCTCAGGAAGTCTTGCAGGTTAGAATTTATGAAGAAGGAAGAGTTAATTCCAGTGTAAAGCAGGCACCATACCAAATATAGACTTTGTGAGACAAGTTCAAGTTCTGTCCAATCAGTTTGTTTTACTTTGAAAAATGCCATTGATAGATCAACCAACATGTCAAGTTGCACTCATGGTGAAACACATTTTAAGTGAATGGAATTACTTTGCTCCTTTAAGACATAAATAAGAAAAGGAGAACAACATGAGAAAGTTACCTGAAAATATTGAAACCAACAACATGTCTTTCTCTTTAATCAATTAGAAAGTTAATTTTCATATTTAGATTTCATCATTAAATAACCCGTATGAGTGGATGACCCCTGAACAAGAACCACCAACCAACCATTCATACTTGCTGATGAATAAAAATGAACCACCATGCACATGTCAAGTTGCACTCATGGTGAAACAAATCTAAACTGAATGTAATTATTTAACTTTTTTTAAGACTACAAGGAAAAACAACACGAGAAAATTATTTGAAAATATTCAAACTGTCAACATAATATCTTACCTTAAAGAAATAATTATATGCCAAAACATGTAACAGACCATCAACAAGCTATATAAGTAAAAAACATACACTTATCCTGAAATTATAAAGTTATGTCCAAAATATCTGTAGTTGAAAGCATACAACTACCACCAAAATATATGCAGCTGAAGGCATAAAATTGTGTACCAAATATTTAGATTTTGGCATTAATTAACCCATAAGGGTTGATATGCTGCTAAATAGAAATATCTAGACAGTAAAACAGCGAAGAAATTGAAATAAATAAAGAAAGAAAGAGGATGAAGTCGGAGTAAGATTGAAAAAAGATTGAGAAAGCAAAAAATGGTGTAGGAATTAAAAGAAAGAGGATGAGATAAGAGAAAAGAGCTGAAAGATGAGGAAACAGAAAGCAAAAATAGCAAAGAGTTTTTAAGAAAGAAAGAAAAGAGAGAAAGAAGAAGCAAAGAAGAGATTTAGAAGAAGAGGAAACAGAAAGCAAAAATAGCAAAGAATTTTTAAGAAAGAAAGAAAAGAGAGAAAGAAGAAGCAAAGAAGAGATTTAGAAGAAGAGGAAACAGAAAGCAAAAATAGCAAAGAATTTTTAAGAAAGAAAGAAAAGAGAGAAAGAAGAAGCAAAGAAGAGATTTAGAAGAAGAGGAAACAGAAAGCAAAAATAATAAAAAGAATTTTAATAAAAGAAGGAAGAGGAAAAAAAGATGAAATAAAAGAGGAGGGTAGAAAAAAGGGGAAACAAAAAGCAAAAATAATGAAGAAATTCTTTAAAAAAGAAGGGGAAAGAAAAAAGAAGGTGAAACAGAGTAGAATTGAGAAAAGAGAAAGTAAAAAAACAAAGGAAATTAAAAGAAGAAAGAAAAAAGAAAAGGGATGAAACAAGAAACAAAGATAGAAAAGATAAATAAAAAAGAGAAAAACTGAGAAAGACAGAAAAGAAAAGAAAGACAGAAAGAGATTGAAAGGAAAGAGAGAAGAATAAAAGGTAGAGCAACAGGAAAGAAAGTAAGAAAGAAGGATGATGATAAACCAACAGAAAAAAACAAGGAAGAAGAAAAAAGAACTGAAAGAAAAAGCAATAAAGTGAGAGTTGGGGACAAGGAGGAGGACTGACAAAATGATAGAAGAAAAATAACAGCAGAAGGAACTGAAAATGAAAAGAAAGAAAACAATAAATGGCAATACAACAGAGAAGTATTGAAAGAAAGAAAAAACAAAAAAAATGGAGAGAGTGTATGTGTGTGTGAGTGAAGGAGAAATATCCATATCACTGAGAAAGATCTCTACAATTCCTTTGTGATCAGTGGTGGAATCCCATGTTTCTGTGATTATTTTTTTTATTCTCAAACTATTTTTCTTTACCTAACGTATTTTATTTCTGTATTCATCTGCCAATATTTTCAAGTTTTGCCAGCTTCTGACCCATTTCTCTCATCAAATGTGAACATTTGATAAAGTTATCAAATAGGCTGAGATAAATTGTTCCCAATGTTTGGTACAGATGAGAGATAAATGCACGATATTTTGAAAAATAAGCATCAAATATAAAACATATTTATTCATATTTACATATGTAAACATGTTCATGAATATGCTCTATGCAAAGAATTGTATACATACTTGTCTGGAGAAAGAGTGCTTACATTTTTATACAGATACATGCAGGAGGGCTGAAAAGTTGGTGTCTCAAACCACTTCCCAAAATTCATATTTCAATAAAAAAAACACCAGACCATCTTGGTGACTGGCATGTGTTTACATTGTATATAACACACTAAAGTCCGCCTTCCTCTACTGAGAACCCATAGCTCAGAGGTAGAATCGCTAACTGATGTCAATTTGGTCGGCTAGAAGCAATCAGATGTCTAACCATATTCATGAGCTGTGATACAGTGAAACAGATCTGTCTGTGGATAACTATATATTACGCTCTACATTTGTATTGAGCACTCTTTATAAAAGTAAATGCATGAACAAAAAGGTAAATAAACCTACGAATTCAACAACTTAGTTACAATATATATATATATATATATATATATATATATTACATCTAAAAATTCAACTTTTCAGAGATTGTAGGACCATTTCAACAGGTGAAACTAACCCCATTTTGTCGATGATTGCAATCATTAATAAATTACAATTATTTGTTTGAGTGTGTTGTGTTTGCAAAGACAACAAAAGTAGAGGTGGCAAAAAGAAAAAGAAAAGGAAAAAGAAGGCAAGGAAAAAAGGAAAAAGTAGGACGAGGAAAGAGAGAAAAAATAATTTTAATTACATTGAGTCCTCTGGCTGGATCAGTTTTAATATTTAATTTTTCATAATTAATATTAATAGGATCTCCTTTGGGATTTTACCATCAAGCTGCTTCCTTTGGATTTAAATATATATTTAGCTATATTTTCAAACATACAAAGCCTGTGCATACTATCTACTACCCCAACCACTAACCGTGAACAAGGCAGTGATTTGTGACCATTGCTATCTTATCAACATTTGCTTTTTTTCATCACAATAATTTCTTGTAGTACAGCTTAGAATTTCTACTTCTCTTACAGAAAATAACTTAGAAACACAAACACAGAGAAAGCATTAATAATGAATCCCTTGAAGAAGGGCTAATAAATTTGTTGAAAACCTTTGTGACAATAACTACGGCAAAAATTTTCTGCACACTTTAGTTGCCACCACTGCCTTCAAAAGAAAAACTTTAAGAGCATAATAAAAATTGTCTGTCACATTCACTGAAACATGTATAAAAGAAAGACTGCTATTCAAATATACATATATATTTAAACATTTACATAAGGTCATACAAACCATAACAGTTGATAATTAAATGTTAAACTATCTTACTTCTACTGTGAGTTTTATGTAGATTACATCCTCTCAACTAGAGATTTGATTCAAACAACTGCTTTTCAACTAGTTTTTTGATAAAAGATAATCTTAGTTTTATATATATATATTATGTTATTATGGACTCTCCTGTCGATTTTGACAGATGAGTGTCTAACTCAGACTACCACATAAAGAATTGCTTAGAGTGGTGAAGGCTTGTATAGCACCATCCACACTTTTTGGAACTGCTGATAACAAACAATCAGTGCAGAAGTTTGCCAAAGAATGCATGAACAGCAGACCTCAGTTATTCAACCCATAACTGGAGGAAAGGGATGAATTGATACCTATCCCAAGGGTACCAGTGCACAAATGAATGCAGAGTGTTCTACTGGAATTGGAACTTGGCTCACCGATTTCCCTTTCCAAGCCGACATCCACTGCACCACAATGCACACACACACACACACACACACACACACACATATATATATATATATATATATATATATATATATAATTAATTAATATTTTGGCAGCAACCTTTCTTTTAAACATTTTTCATTATTATTAAGTCTTTCCAACATCCTATCATTTTACTGTTTTGTAGCAGCTAAGGAATATAAAAATTGCTCATAATTTTCATTGTTCCAAGCACTTTCATTTACTTCTATAGACATTTCCAAGAGTGTTTTTGTCTCTGGTGTAGTTATTTTTCCTCATGTTTTGACTGTTACATGGTAATTTTTTTTTTATATATAATCGTGTGGCCCCAAGCATTTTACTGCCACTGTTGTGCAGGCAGTTACATAGGAGGAATGTTATGAGAAAGAGTGACAGGCTACAGAGGGTGTCAGGAAGAGCCTATGAAAAGGAAGAGAATACTGACGAGTGGGGTGGACAGAAAAAAAAGCATGAGAGAGAGGGTGTAAGATAGTGAGACAGGAGGTGACTATTGACTTTACATTTGAATTCTTGAAGATTGTAGCTGTCGGGGAAAGCAAGTATGCAGAAGGAAATTCCACAGACAGGAAGTGCGAGAAAAGAAGCTGATAAAGTAGAATTTGCGTTTACAATTTATCGATTTGACAGTAAAAGGGTGGGACCTAGTTGCTAATCTTGTGGCTGGAGGAATTTATTTTTGTGTTGAAATAGGAGCATTCATTCTAAGTTCTCACATGTCGTGCACAACTGGAATTTTGTGTGAGCATATTTCATTAAAAAACTTTCTACACTATATTTTTACTATTATGAACAATTTTTATATTTCTTAACTCTTACAAAATGTAAAAATATTAGAATGCTGAAAAAACTTAAAAAATTAATTAAATCTGCCTTTTCAATTGTATTTAATGAAATATACATACAGACACAAGGCCTGAATAAAAGAGTTGCTTTGCACAGAAATAGCATTAAACTAGCCAATAACAGGAAATTGTATGTCTCCCAGCATTTACATGAATGCAGTGGAGGTAAATTCAGAGTAATGCCCATCTACCAAAATGCAGATTATGACACACTCATGATGCAGGAATTAATATTTATAAAAAACCTTTCCTCAACAAAGCAACATGAGAACCTAACACACACACACACACACACACACACACACTAAATTCAAATAGTATCCCAAAAACAATAAAAAGAACTAGATGACCTGTGAAGTAGAATTGAACTAAAATCTATTAAAATAATTTTAAAGTATAAAGACAATGAATTGTCTCAATGAAATTTGGCAAGTCAGTGAAAAAATTTTTATGGCCTAGAAAGGTGATGGGGTGAGTGGGGGGGGGATTTAACATGCAAGTGTGAAAAGCCTAACAAGCATGTATATGAACTTTCAGACCCCTCACTACTTGACTTAACTTTTATACAATATACCTTGGCCATCAGAAAAGCAAATGGATCTCCATATGTGAGGTCACAAGTTTATTCACCTGAAGAGAGTCAACTTGAAACTGGAAACATGTGTAGTGACACAAATATCATTATGGCCACTTAATATATGATACAAAAAGAAAGTTATCTTAATAATAATAGCAACAATAAATCTACACTTTAAACAAAACATTTAAAGCTTCTCACACTTTTTCTTATATATATATATATATATATATATAGTCATCTGCAGACAGATCTGTTTAACTGTATCACAGCTCATCAGTATGGTTAGACAGCCAATTGCTTTTTACCCAGGATTGAAATCCGACTGAATTGGCGTCAGTCAATGATTCTACCTCTGAGCTATGGGTGCTTGGTATATATATATATTGTACAATATTTTGGTAAGAGAGAACTTAATAACAGAAATAGTGTAGTTAGAGAAAGCTTGAGGTGTGAAAGTCAATCAATATGAGTTACATATATGGATCAGGATCTGACAAGATGATAAAATAAATAAAGAACATAATAGAAAACATGTCTCATCTAACATGTTTCACTTTTCTTAAAGTTTATTCAGAGATTGAGTTAAAGATGAAAAAACTTTTCAGAGATTGAGTTAAAAAAACATTACAAAGAGACAATATGGTGGATTGTTGTTTGGTGTTGATTCTTATTTGTCAGATATGTGTCATATGTATTAAAGCAATAGATGATTATTTTTAAATCCATTTGTGTGGAAAATTTTTGTTTGTTTATGTATGTATACAAATACTTGTCTGTTTACATGTTTGTGTGTGTAATAATAAGTGTGTCAAATGTATTAAAATGATGTGTGTGTTTGTTGGTTGGTAATATTAATGTATATATGTGTGTGTATTGAAATGTCTGTAGCCATTTCTGATCAAATCATTGAGAATGTAGTAAACATGTACACAAATGCAGGTGCCATGTTTTCATTGTGGTTCAAGGAAAACAGTTTGCTTGTAATAAATTTTACAATTAGAATCTTTCATTGAAGGTAGATGTTTATTATTTGATTTATTTGTATGTATTATATCATTAATTTTTATGTATTATTTAGAACATTATTATTGTTATTTTGATAAAATATTATTTTATGGAATATTTATATTATGTATTATGGAGAATATTATGAATCATTTAGAATAATATTCAAAAGTATTATTATCTTATTTATTTTTAAGTATTGGTAGATATAAATTGAATTCTTGAAGACTAGACTTGTAGAAAGATGGTGAAGTAACGTAGTGTTTTAAGCAAGTGTATATAGTTGGATGTGCATTGTGGTGCATTGGATATCGGCTCGGAACGAGAAATCGGTGGAGTCGAGTTCGAATTCCAACCGAATTCATTGCATTCACTTGCGCGCAAATACCCTTGGGAAAGGTATTAATCCATCTGTTCCTTCCAGTTATGGGTTAAATAACAGGACAGATTGGGTTCTATAGCCTTGCTTGGCAACCAGTCTACCACAGAAAGCAATGGCAACCTACTGCGGGATAATCTTCTGCCCAGTCAGTCATGTCTCTTTCTAGACATGATCACCCAAGCATATATCACGTATGGCACTTAACTGACTGATATAGTTGGTAGTAATGCTATAAGTAAACATTCCAGTATACTGTCTCTTTGCAAAAATTTTTAATTTGATCTCTGAAAAATTATTTCATCTTTAACTTGAACACTAAAGACGCTTTAAGAATAGTGAAACATGTTAGATTGAGATACATTTCCTACCTGGTTCTTTATTTATTCTATCACATATATGTGTGTGTGTGCGTGTGCGTGTATGCCTCAAAAATATAGTTACTTATATCTGTGTCAAGAATAAAATCATTTATATATAAAGGGTGACTTAAATGTTTCTATAGCCATGATATTACAAAAAACATTTATTGCTTGTGCCATAAATGGTAATTGGTTAAAAGGCTTAGAAACTATTCCAAACTAGGAAAATTAAGTTCATATGCACTTACATAATGTAGATCATGGCTCTCTACACTTTTCTTTCTTGTTATTTTTAGTGGTACTTGCTCTTTTATGACCCCTTTTAGCCTTTATAGTATTTTTCCAACATCCATTTATTAAAACTGCTACCTTCCCTGGCTTCTGTTGCTGTCCTGCATGTGTCGAAGTCTCCAAAATATATTTTCTCATTATATGTCCCCCAAATTCAAGCTCTTTAGGATGATTAGCAGTGATTTTCTTGTTTCTATATTTAAAACTTGTTTCTTGCATTTTCTATTCATGGTATTGTAAATCCAGAACCACATCTGTCACCTCGTGTCTTTTCTTCTTTACTGTCTTTAATAACTGCAAATTTTCTCTTAAGTAGAACCATGTTAAACATTCATGAGTCAGTTATGCAAATTATCATGATCCTGCATAAAGGCTGGAAGGTCATTAGGGTGGCATTCTGTGTTATAACAGAGATCAAGGAGATTGCTGGGTGGCCAGCCTGTTATACCATGGCTAGGTGTCCAGAGTAGCAGATCACTCACAAGTTGTTGTTTTGCTCAGCTGCAGTGTCATGCAAAGTTCATTCCCTTAAGATTGCAGAAATAACAGGGGTGGGTCTATATAGCTGTGATGTAGTTGAATGTTGTCTCCAAGAGATGTTAAGTAAAGCTCTGAGCATCTGAGTGTAGGTGCCATCAAGTTTAGTCTCTAGGGCTTTAGTTAATGTCTAAGCAGTGACACTATAAATTAACACTGCTTCTACAGTCAATAGAAAGTGTTGTGGCCTGTTAGAGCCAGGAAGAAAGGCATGAAAGCAAGAAGGTAGGTTGAACTAGTGTATTGGAATAACATAACATATTACCGATAAAATGCAGCCGTAACTTCTACTCCAACAGTTTCTTTCCTCGCACTTACCGACTGTGAAATTCTCTTCCAAACGATTGCTTCCCTGATGGCTACAATCTCCAGGAGTTTAAATGTAAGGTCAATACACACCTCCTAACACACTAACCTGCTCCCATTCTATCAAGCACTCTTCCCATCTGCCCGACCCTCATCCTCGCTATCCTTACTCATCTGTCACCTTCCTCCTGATATTCCCTATGTCTATCCACTCCTTCTCTTTACCTTCCCCTATGTAGCCCCATGCGCAATAGTGGCAGTGGAATGCCTTGCTTGGGGTGAGATGATTAAAAAAAAAAAATATATACAAAATAAGAGTGTTATTAGTTAGCAGATAGAAGTGTCCATCTGAACTGTCAAGTTACATTGTGTCTCGAGTGTCTCCCCTAGGAAATCTTGCCGGTTAGTATTTATGAAGGAGGAAGATTTCATTCCAATGTAGATAGGGAACCACAGTAGAAAGAATCTCCATTTGAGGTTGACTCAAGTAAATTCTTCTGTACTGCAATTATCTTCCTTGAACTGCAAACACTGAGGAGCAACATCTTTGTTATAACAATGATTCTTTTAAAATGTTTATGAAAAATAAAGGGAAAAAAAAACAGCTTCATGAAAGAACAGAGTACAAATCCGGAGAGGTGCAGTTCAAGACTCAATGCCTAGCCTTGACCGACTTCCGAACAATTAAGCATCCTTGTGGGTGATGAATGCCTCCCTCTTTAACACAGACTAAACCTTACTAACTTCTTGCTACATTATTACAATTTCTATTGCCAATATTCAGATAAGCTATATTTCAGAGTTCACATAGTTCAGCCCTCCACAGCTTCAACTCATCCTCATTCCTTTCCTATTCTTTTGGTGAGGAGAAATTTCCACACTTCTCCCACACTATTATCATTTGAAATACATTCCCAAGAGGATGCTTTCCTGGCCACTATAATTTTGATCTATTCAGGCTTAGAGTCAACTGTTTCCTGCTTATTCACATAATATGCATCTCTTTCTCCTCTCTTTATGACCTTACAACAATATAATTCAGTAACATTTTACCTTGAGTGATCCTGGGACTGTGTATTTGGAGAACAAGAGCATAGAGAAAGAAACAATAATAACAAATGGAAAAATATATTTAAAATACAATCAGTTGTTACAACATGGCAAACCAGCATTTTGATATCTGTTCAAATAATCAGAAAAGAATTTAATTATTTTGTTTGGTTGATTAAAAAATAAATTGGTCTTCTCCCAAATTATTTCCAACCTGATGACATGAGTAGAAGCTGCCTTCAGAAAAGCAATCACAAGAGAAATAAAGGAGAATCAGTAATGTGATAGGTACTGACTTGGTGTCTTGACTCCAGCCACTCCCCCACCGATGAGATGTGGCTTCCCTTTGTCTGTTCTATAAATACTTTCATGGCTTCTACTCCAGCAAACTGAAGTCACTGGTGCCTCTGCAACAGGTGTTTACTCATGAAACCAGACTGGCAACTGGGTCTCACCCATTCACAGTTTGATCAACCAAATGCAGATGAAAATTCTAGTCCAGCAGCTTGTTTTCTCGCACTTTCCCGCCTGTGGAACTTGCTTCCATATTCTTGCTTTCCTGACAGCTACAACCTTCAGGAATTTAAATGCAATGTCAATACCCATCTCTTAACCACTTGACTCTAGTTCTTTCTTTACCACCCTGTATATCCTTTCCTTTCTCTCCACCTTTGCAACTGTCATCACACCTGTATTCCCATCCTTCTCTTGCTTCTTTCTAACCAGTTCGTCTTTCTCTTCACTTGCTTCTATCTAATCATTTTTACTCTTATGTAGCCCCCTGCTCATACATCAGTGGTGCTACCACCTTGCTCGGGTTGATATGATTAAAATATATATATATATATATATATATATATATTGAAAACAAAAGAAATTGGTGTAGGTGAAAGAAGTATGAGAAGTCATGAACGTTTTGTTTAAAGTGTAGAGTTATTGTTATCAGTATTTATTTTTTGTATATGTTCAGTCAGTTAAGTGCCATACATGATGCATGCTTTGGGTGATCATGTGTTGAAAGGGACATGACTGACTGGGATGTATCCATAATTGTATTTGTGTTGCTGCACATGTTTTGAGTTATGTAAAGTCAGAAAATTATTCGCCTGAAGAGAGTCAAGTTTGAACTCGAAACATTTAGTGACACAAAGATAATTATGGATACTTAATATATTAGGCAAATGATAAATAATATTAATAATAGTAATAATAATAATAATAACAAAAGAGCTGTAACAAAAGATATTACCATCAAGTGGTAATATTGAAAAACAACATTATTAACTCAAAAGACGGCTGAACCAGTTTATCAGTTCTTGTTCATCAAAGCTAAATTGAAGAAGAAAAAAGTGCACAGTGACTAAAAATAAATGCCAAAGACTAAATGTTATATAAAAATCTAACATTTACAGGCTAATCACTTTAAAACGTATCAATCATTCCTTCTATAACAGAGAGATGGCTGGTAGGATTTAATCTAAACAGACTCCTTCATCTTCAAATGAAATGCCAAATTAGCTTTTTCTCAGTACTAATAATATTCTTAGTGTATCTAGATATCATCTTTTCCTTATTTGCCATAATGATACAATCCATTTTTCAATTGGTTTCAGATTCATTGGAAACTGAAATCAAAATGCCAATTGATATATTATGTACTCCCATATTCTTAAATTATTCATTTTGTCAGTATTCTGTAGGAATGACAAAGTTCAAAACTCAGCTAGTAAGCTTTAAAGATTTTGTGATAAGAATCTTAAATATGAAAATAACTTATTTTCTAAAAAGAATGTAAGCTCTCAAAAGTTCTTAGGTAGTTTGACTTCCAGATCTTAACAATGATTCAGAAAACAATGTAACAAGAAAGTTTAAAGAAAAGTGGGGAACAGTTAATTAAACATAAAAAGAGAATCTCTGTTTAGTTCTTTTACTTATTTTTTTGGTTTGGAATAAAATAAATGAGGAATCAAAAGAAAGGAAAAATGACATATGACTAATAATAGCAAAGTGATGTAAATAAAAATCTTTTAAGAATTTTTTTTTTCAGCCAAACCAAAAGAAAAAAAATGAAGAATAATTGAAAACAAAAACCACTTCAATTTGATTATGTTGCCATTTTTATTAAAAAGGTCTTATTTTCATTGGCTTCCCAGAGGACATCAGAGATGTTGGGCTGTCTGACATAATTGAGCTTTGATGATTTTTGGTCTAGTTTTTTTCCCTCTATGAGAACAAGTTCAAAACTTCAAGAAAGTCATTTCTTCAATTAATTATTCATTATACACACTCCAAAAATCGATAAACTATTCTTCCATTTTCTTTTTAATGAAAAGTAGGTTACCATTCTTAAAGAGAAAGCAAGAAAGTTTTGATGATATTTAATGTTATTTAAAATTATTCAAGAATTTTTCCACAGTAATATCATTCACTTATGTTGTTTCATTTCTTACTGTTTTTCTTTAAAGAAATTTCAGAAGGACAAAGTGGTTTTCCTTCACTTATTAATTATAGCACTGATTATCTCTAAACAATGATCATGGTTATGATGATAAACTAGAACCACCAACAAGGCCTCTGATCAGGAGATATTGAGAAATATGGCACCACCTCTTAATTGCTGTTGTTCAAAAAGTTACCATAACCCAGGATGTTAGTACCTGCTAAGGTTCCAACTCTGGGTAAATAGTAAACTCTAACTCAGGTCAAAACAGTATGAAAGTGTAAAAATATATTTTTATAGTAATAATTCCAGCAAAACATTTTTATAAAAGAAATTACAAAAGTTCTAAAGAAAAATTTTAGCATTAAATGACCTATATGAAGTTGATATGCTGCTAAACAAAGATGACATAAATGAAAGGTTGTTTATTAAGAAAAATATCCTTTCAATAAAATTTAGATATGAAATATTAGTTCACTAGGATAATGAATGTTGATTTTCTACATACATAAACAGGCTTTTACCATTCAGAAATTTGTCACAACACATTCTTCCTACCTCTGTTTTCTTTTATTTTTCCTTATGCTAAACTAACTTAAATATGTGAAATAACAATATTGCTATTATATACATGATATATTGTTACCAATATCAATATGATATTGATCTGGAACTTAAAAAAAAAACTCTAAAAAGACTAAAGTTTTTGCTTGTATTGTAATTATATTTCAGACGCTACAGGAAAATTGTGGACCCTCATATACCTCATCTCAGAAATATAGACAGATATAAAAATATATTACAAAAAATTACCAGCAATACATTTTCATAGTAAAAAAATTAAAATTACCAAAGCTCACCAGAAAATAACATTTTAGCATAAAATGACCCATCAGCTGTTGCTATGCTATCAACAAATAAACCAAACCTATTAAAAAAATACTTTTAATTCCTTTAAAAATATCCATTTTTCAATGATTAGAGTACTAAGAACTAAATTTCTCATGAGAAATCATCTGTGCTCAATTTGCCAGTTTATAATCAATTAAATGATGAAGATTTTGATACATTTTTACTGTATACAGCAAATAGCTGACATGACTAAGAATATTAAGAAATAAAATTAATTTCTGTCTGATTTCCTTTACTAGAATTTCCTAAAAATTTGACATGGCCAAAAAAGAAAGTATTTATTTAAAAAGTCTGAATTACGAAAAGAATTAATCATTATACAAATGAAATTAGTATACTTAAAAAGTTTTACCTGAACTATTCTAAATTTAACAAAAATACCACTTAGTCTCCTCACATCTATTAACTGCCTTCTATGTGCCATGTCCTTTCAGGATACAGGTGTTCATGGCTCTCCACAATTTCCTGTCCCTTATAGCTCTTAATATGTTTTTCTTTTTGCCATTTCTTCCATACCCTGCTCCATCATCCACTCATTCAAGCTCACCAGGTAGGATGAGCATTTATTTCCTGCCTCCTTCAACTTTAATCTATTCTGTGAGTATCAAATTCTTCTAGCTCTCCTCCCTCATTATGCATTCCAGAAATCTCAACTGTCTCACCAGTTCAGTCCATAGAATTCTCAGCATCCTTCTGTAAAACTACATTTCTGCGACCTGCTTTCCACATCTCCCTATCTCTGGTAGCTTTTAGCACGCCTGCTCCTGTTACTCCATGCAACCCTCATTCCATCATCCATCTGATTAGGTCCTTCAAATATGTTATTCGTTGCTTTCCCTTGTCTCTTTTTCCCCTCTAGCTGGCCTGTTAGTATCAGGTTCTCCAAGCCCTCCTTCCTCATTGCATGTCCCAGGAACTTCAGCTGTCTCTTCCTAATGTTCAGAATTAATTTCCTTTATGTTTCCATCATTTCTAAGACCTCATCATTGCTCACATGCTCGTTCCATGATATTTGCAGCATCTTTAAGGTAGCTATAAAAATAAAGACTAATAGCAGTCAGGGATTTCCAAGTGTCACTGACATTTAGTAATGGACTGTGCTCTCTGTGACTAACAACTCTCTATTCTTCTACTATTTGTTATTCTGGTGTTTGTCTTATTTGTATGAATATCCCTTAGTAGGAAGATTATGCTGCAGATACAGAGCACATATCTTCTGGGTATTGCCCTGTAACCTTGGTGATACAACACGATGGTATCTTTTGATGTGTTTTCTTAAGACTATCTGATGCTAATATCTGTGGATGAAGAGACATCATAATGGCCACAATGGCCACCATGATGTTATAATCGTGCTATTAACAATGATAATTTCACTCACTGACTTTTTACTGTCGGACTCAACTGCCAAATGCTAACACATGCACAACCGGTAATCTAAAACTTTGCCTATGAAAAGAACTTTAGAAAACATTGTCAACGTTTAATATTTGATTAAAATAAAACAAAAAAGAAAAGGAAGAGGATTTTTTAAATATTCAAATTCATATATCTTCTGAACAGAATTAAATCAAGTAACAACTGTTTCTTCTTTTTTTACTAAAGTTTTCTAAGTGATAACTTTAAGTATTGCACAACCATTTCCTTGACAGAAGATTACATAAAATCTGTTCACAGTGAAATGTAGCTCAGTGTACTTAAACAAAAAGCAGTTTGCCACACATCACAAGTATTACTTAATTCAACTCATATAAATTAAGTTGAAATCTTTATTTCTTTTTTGTATTTTTGGTATTAAATATTTTATTTCTTCTGAATATTTCTAGCAGTGAGAAGTATCGATATCAATATTCTAATCTGAATTCCAATCTCTGGCATTTGCTCTTTTCTTGGTAGTTTTATTTTCTTCTTTTGTTTCATACCTAAGTTCAGAATTCCAGTATTCTTGATTCTTACCATATGGCAACTGGAATTGCCAGTTTTAACGGAATTACTTCTATCGTTCATTCAGAGTGTGGCTATAACAGAGATATAAAGAGAAACCTTGATTCATAATATGACTTTATAAACAGACTCGTACATACTGGTATAAAGATACAATTTTAGATACATAAAGGATTCTCACACTGTTCACTTTTATGTATGCAACTCTTAAAGTTGCAGAAATAACTTGTTTAACAGAAAAGTGAAAGAAATAGAATTGAAGACAGAATCAACACTAATTCAAAAATAAAAGAAATAATACAAAATATGAACATGGCTCTCCACAGATTCACTTTATTTTTATTATCTGTGAATTGCCAGGAACAGTAGATTAGTTGCTTGTTCATTCTCCATTGTTTAGAATTAACAGTTTTCTGTCTCTTAGGCTGATTATGACACATGGCTAAAGAACCCATTCTACCTGTAGATCAAATCTTGCCATGGCTGGAGAGATTAGTGACTAGTGAGTAAAAATGATTATTTTACAAAAATATGAAGTAATGCATGAAATGACTTAGGGAGGTCAACAGGCACATGGAAAAGCCCATTACCTATTGGGTCACCACAGATCAACTCTTTTTAGATAAAGGCTTCTGATGACCATAAAATTAGATTCAGAACATCTGCTAGTTGCTGGCATAAATCACATACTACATATAGAATATAATGCAAAAAAGAACATAGATTATATTCTTTCCCTTTCTGATAATTTCTGATAAAAGTAATGTACCATGAAACAAAGCAATGTACCATGAAAGGAGACAAGGAGAGACATTTTTTAATTCTCTAACATTTTAATATCATGAAATATTTATGACATTTTCAAATGAGTTTTATGATTTTATCTCCCTGTGTCTTGGATTTTTTTTGTTTTTGTCAGTGTATTTGCTAAAGTAAAATGTAATTTTCAAATAAGACCATCTTTTACAGTAGAGTGGTTAGGAGACATAAGTTTGTATAATGTCAAAGCTTGTTACAAAATGACTATTAAATGAAATTCATGAAGCCAAATTTCATCTCTTTTTTTTATAATTTACATTAATTTTTGTAATACAGAATATCTCCAGAAGTAAATATGTCCCTAGAAGTTTTGGGTATGTGCTGTAATTATGTTGTTTAACATGTAAGTAACAAATACTTATCAAATCACACTGAGTCTGATAAAAAGATATGTTAATGTCAGAAAAGAAGGCTATAGTTTTCATGACCACCCAGATTTCAAATTGCTGTGGGCACATTTTTTTTCAAGTTGCCAACTGAGCAAGCATCAGTTAAGTGGTGTGTAAAATTTTCCCAAAATTACTGCCTTGATCTTCAATTAGAGGAAAATAAACACTTCCCCGCCCATTCAAAACAAACTATAGCTCTAGTTATGTTTAATTTTGTCTTCAATCATTTTTAATATTAGGATTATTAAAGCTGCATGTTGGGTTTTGGCTATATGGTTAAGGCATGGGTTGTACTGTGAGCAAGGAGCAATCACTCATCTAGTTGAAGAGATGGTTCCAGTAGCATAGTTAAATGGGTGGGGTGGTCCGCCCAATCAACACTTTTATGGAGGAAGCTTTTTGAGTCTGCTGTATAAACTTGTATAGGCTGTATTGTTTGTTTTTTTTTAATCATTTCACTTAAACAAGACAATAAAGCTACTGAGACAGATTGGCTTACTGAGTGTTAAATAATAAAACTTAAGACTATTAATAAGAAAGGACAATCAAAAAACAAGAATTAACAAGACATAAGGGAGTGATTTTAAATTTTGCATTTAAATTTTGGAAAATCAAAGTTGACTGGGAAGCAAGAAAGCAGAAGAGAGTTCCCCCAGTGAGAAGTGTAATAGAAAAACTATTAGCATAGAAATTATGGTTATATCTAACGATTTCAAATGAAAATTAATGCAACCTTGTCAGTTATCTAGTACTGCTATTAAATTCCTAAAGTTTAGGTACCTTAAAAAATTCAGAATAGCATAACATTGCAGAGATCTTTGAATTTTATCAAGAATTTGAAATATATAGAGCAGGAACACCAGATCATGCAAGCAAATACAAATGGTAGATATATAAGCATGTAAGATAGATTCTGGCAAGAAAATCTGTCTAGTATGATGTAGTGAACCAACTTTCTTAACGGCAGTCTAGTGTTTTAATGTCAGAAGATTACTCACAGTTGAAGAACCATTGCAATTTTAAGAAACTTAAACTATCATTTTTGTATTTAAGTGATTGATATCTTGGCTGAACAATAATCATTATTCCGTGATGTATTAAGGGCTGTTTCATTATTGTGAATGAAGCCAGAATATGTTCTTTTAATACTGCAGTACTATAGTGTGGGAGAAACATCATGTTTGTTAGCTTATAAATTTCAGTTATTTTCCTTGACACAAGTTTATTTGAAAGTATGTTTTACTCTTGTCTCTGTCTTATGAGCCTGTTAATATATATATATATATACATATATATATATATATGTATATGTGCCTGTTAATATATATGTAGGATGTGCGTGGGTGGTACAGTGAATATTGGCTCAGAATAAGAAATTAGGAAGCTGAGTTCAAATTCCAGTTGAATTCCCAGCATTCACTTACATGCAAATACCCTTGGAAAAGGCATTAATACATCTCTTCTCTCCAGTTATGGGCTATATAACAGAACAGATTGGGTTCTATAGCCTTTGCTGGCAACCAGTCTACTGCAGAAAGTAATTGCTATCTACTGTGGGTTAATTTTCTGCCCAGTCAGTCATGCCTCTTTTGAGCCATGATTGCCCAAGCATGTATCGGCAATGCCACTTAAGTGACTATATATATATATATATATATATATATATATATATATATATGAAGAAATATAATTTTAAGGTATGCTGTATTTATATGATAAAGTGCTCAGTATCAGAGATAGAGTGTATTTGAATATAAAAGTGAACACTGAAGCCAACACTCAGAGGCAACATCTGGCCTGTTGATTGTGCTTAGCATAAAACAGTCTTTCACCTCTGAATGGTGACTTCAATGTTCACTTTTATATATATATATATATATATATATATATATATATATATAAGAGGGAGTCACTGTGCAATATATTGTATTGTAGGGGAAGCAGGTGGTAAACTCAAGAAATGCTCTGGCCGGCACACAATTTAGTTAAGTCACTGATGGTTCACACATTTCCCAAGGCCTGAGAAGTTGTATATTTCATGTGTAGAGTCTGATCAGTTACCATAGCTTGTTATTCAAAATGTAAAACTCTCAACTGCTGTTTTTATAAATACTCAATAAGCCATTTTACCAAATAAGTACATAATAATTATTTTCAAATATGATTTACACAGAAAATAAAAAGTTATTCACATGAAAAGGTTAACAGATTCAAAACAGTCATTGTTCTTTTCATAAACAAATAACAACTTTTCTGTTTCAGAAGCTGTACCACTGATCTTAGAAAAGAATATGAAACTTGGTTCATCATAAAACAGTGAAACTAAAGCCAACATTTAATGAGACAGATATAACCAAATCTTTAAGTGACTCTCAATTTGAATACATGATTAAAAAGATAGTGAAATTTGTACATGTAAATTTGTATATAATTATTTTTAATATGCAAATTTTACCTCTCTCTCTCTCACACACACATATACACACATCCAAGTATATATGAGGAAAATGACCAGTTAATTGTTAGTAAATCAGTCATTTATTGCTTTCAATAAACATTCTTCTTTATCCTCTGATCCTGTAGATCATATCAAATGATCTGAGATGCTCCTTCTTTTATAGCATTTCTAGAAATACAGATTATTCAACAGAATCTATCTCATCACTAGTTAATGTTGCAGGTTGTACTGTCTTACATGATATGAGTTGCATGGAGTACTGCATAATATGATGTGAGAGTTATAGGTTTCTGTTTTTTCCCAAGGCATCAGAATGAATATAAACTATTTCTGGTAAAATTTGAATTGAGTCCACAAATTTCATTTTTGTCAAATTTGCTAGAGATTAAAGTGAAATATGCAAGACAGTAAAGCCACTAAGACACAAGGAGTTACCGAATGTGAAAAAAAAAAAGAAACATTATTAAGAAGCTAGACCAACAGAAGAAGAGTAATCAAGACGAGAGGAGATAACAATTGAAATTGCATTTGGAAGAGAGCTCTACAAGCAAAAATGCAAACTGTTAGCAGAGAATTTATGGTTATGCCTGTCCAATTCATCTATGAATTGATGAGATCTTGAGTATTGCACTTAAATTCATAAAGTCTATGTACTATAACAAAGAGTTTATCCAAACAATTACTATGAAAGTATTTATAGAAAAGACACAGTGAAGCAAGACTTAATGGCAAAGTGACTGAAGATGAGATACCAGGCCAGGAGCAATAATATTACAAATATTTCTTCATATTTTATCAAAAATCACTAAATATATAGAAGGAACACTAGACTATATATATATATATATATATATATATATATATATATATATATATATACTTTTTTTTTTTTAATCATTTCACCCCAAGCAAGGCATTCCACTGCCACTATTGCACATGGGGCTACATAGGGGAAGGTAAAGAGAAGGAGTGGTTAGACATAGGAAATGTCAGGAGGAAGGTGATAGATGGGTAAGGATACAGCGGATGGGGTTAGGGTAGATGGGAAGAGTGTTTGAAAGAATGGGAGCAAGTTAGTGGGTTAGGAGGTGTCTATTGACCTTACATTTAAACTCCTGGAGATTGTAGTCGTCGGGGAAGCAATCATGTGGAAGGGAATTCCACAGTCGGGAAGTGCGAGAGAAGAAACTGTTGGAGCAGAAGTTGCGGTTGCATTTCATCGGTTTCACTGTAAAAGGGTGGGATCTAGTAGCTAATCTAGTATCTCGTGCAAATTCGTACCTAGGGGGCATCAGTGATTTAAGTTCATCGGAGCAGAAGCTGTGAAAGTATTTATAGAAGAGGCACAGGGAAGCTACATTGTGCCGGTGAGAGAGAGACTGCAGGCGGTCTGCCAAGTCGGTGTAGCAGTAATATTCTAAACATGGATGAATCATAGATGTATAAGTATATAAAGATAGATATTGAAAAATTGTCTCGCACAAAACAGTAAACAAACTTTTTTAGTAGTGATTCTAAACCTAGCAAATGATTAAATAAACTTTTCCTCCTTCATCTCAGCCAATAATGTTATCTTAAAAAGGAACTTCACATCACTCTCATAGAGGTTAGAATCAACCATGCTGATGGTAGGCAGAAAGAGGTCTCTCATATGATTAATGATGTCAATATACAAAGAAAAAAAATTCTTGAAATTTATTTAAACTTTGATAGTATTACAGCATTCCAAGTAAAGTTAAAGTTTTTCATTAAATATTTCAAAATTTAAGATTTTTTTTTAATTTAAGATTTTCTTTTAAAATCAACAATATGAAATTGAAAAGTAAAAATGGATAGGGAGACATGGAAGTCCATGATTGCCAACGTCCTGAAAGGACAAGGTACAGAGAAGAGGAAGAAATCAGTTAAAACAAATGCCCAACCTGACACTCTCAGCGGACCTCAAGTGGAATGACTACGTCGAATCCATTGCTAAATTCGCAGCCATGAAAGTTGGCTCTCTGTGCAGGGCCCGGAAATTCTTTCCGCCTGAATCTATCCTGCAATTATATAAATCCAACATCCACCTGTGTATTGAGTACTGCTGCCACATCTGGTCGGGTGCCCCTTCTATTCTCCTCGGGGTTCTTGACAAAATGCAGCGAAGAATCTGTAATGTGATTGATACCGACTTGGCTGACCGCCTGCAGTATCTCTCTCACCGGCGTGACGTGGCATCCCTGTGCCTCTTCTATAAATACTTTCATGGCTTCTGCTCTGACGAACTTAAATCACTGGTGCCCCCTAGATGTGAATTTGCACGAGATACTAGATTGGCAACTAAGTCCCACCCTTTTACAGTGAAACCGATGAAATGTAACCGCAATTTCTACTCCAACAGCTTCTTTCCTCGCACTTCCTGCCTGTGGAATTCCCTAACGCATGCTTGCTTCCCCGATGGCTACAACCTCCAGGAGTTTAAATGTAAGGTCAATAGACACCTCCTAGCACACTAACTCACACCCATTCTCTCCAGCTCTCCCTATGTACATCCTAAGTCGTCTATCACCCTCCTTCTGACATTTCCTATACCCAATCACTCTATGTAACCCCCTGCGCTATAGTGGCAGTGGAATGCCTTGCTTGGAGCAACACGATTAAAAAAAAAAAAGTTTGAGTGTACATCAGTTACAGAAGTTACCTTTAAAACTAGCTTTCTTAATATTTAGATTTATGTTTAGTCACAATCATATCTGTAAATGAATATCTTTCTTTTACTTATCAGTTTCAGTGTGGGTAGAACAGCTGTTATATTAAGAATTGGTTTTACTATCTTTTGTTAAAGCTTTTCATTGACCATGCTGTCTTCTCTTAAATCCTTTTGTTTATCATTCTAGCCTTTGTTAAATGACTTCAGTAATAATTCTATCTATTGTTAAATTACTTTAATAATCATTCTAACTTTTGATAAATCCTTCCCACGATCATTCTTATATTTTGACAAATCCTTTCGACAATCATTCTATTGTTTGACAAATCCTTTCAGTGATCCTTCTATCTTTTGATAAATCCTTTCCTTGATCATTGTTTTGTGAAATCCTTTCCCTGATCATTTTCTTTATTCTACATTCCTTTTTTTAAATCCTTTCCTACAGACATTTTTAAGAACATACCTTAAAGAAATAATCAAAAGCAATTTCAATCTACAAAAACAGAAATGGCTGATATGTGCAGCGGAAAAAAAAACCTAAAAAGCAATGAAATTTTGAAGATTTGAACCCACCATAAATAAATAAAGGGAATATAGATTTAAACCTGAAGGGAAATATATTGGAGATCAACTTCCAGATAAAATCATATTTGCATTCTCCATTTTGATTCCCCCTTACCTCCTATTTTTATTTGCTTGCTCTCTCTCTCTCTCTCTCTCTTGCCAAACTTTGCAAAATCCTGGTTTGTAGGTAAATGAAATGGCTTTCCATAATTTATATACTGGTATATACAACAACAACAACAACAACAAAAAAGATAGCTTCTTTTTATTCTTTTTTTATTATTTGTCTTTCTGTTCGTTACTTTCTTATTTAGAGTATCCAATTTAGTGAGAGAGTATAAAGTAAGCAAAAATAGACAATAATCACAATTTTTTTTTCATCGATGCTGCAATGCACACAAAATAGATGGAAAAAGAAACTAAGAAAGTGAAGTAGGATATGTTCAATTCTTTACGATCAGGTACAGATGGGGTTAGGCAATAGGAAATATATACCAGGAAATCAGATGTCATCTCATAAATCTTTAGTTGAGAGAGCAACATATTGCTTCTGCATTTTCCAATGCTGCTAGACCTAATTTTAAAAACAAAAATAAACAAAAAACGATCTCAGAAATGAAACAAAAAGAAAATCTTTCTAATGCAACATGAAAATAGAAATATTACTGAGGCAAGAAATAGAGGCTTATCATTTCAAATGTTATTCATCTATCAAAACATTTCTTATTCATACATTATATAGCAGTGTTTAAAAACACCCATAATTATCCCTTTGGAAGCTTATTAAAAGTTCTTGCTTCTTAATAAAGGGTTTCAAATACACAGTTTGGATACAGGGTTTAAAATACACACTTAAAAGTCTATCTAAACTTCTTGCATCCTAATAAAGGGTTTGAAATACACAGTTTGGATACAGTGTTTGAAATACATGATTTGAAAGTCTATTTAAAGTTCTTGCATCTTAATAAAGGGTATAAAATACATGATTTGGATACAGGTTTTGAAATTTTATTAAAAGTTCTTGCATCTTAATACACAGTTTGAAAGTCAATTAAAAGTTCTTGCATTTCAATGAAGGCTTTGAAATACACAGTTTGGAAGTCTATTAAAAGTTCTTGCATCTTAATAAAGGTTTTGAAATACATGGTTTGAAAATCTACTTAAAGTTCATGCATCTTAATAAAGGGTTTGAAATATGCAGTTTGGATAGAGGTTCTGAAATTTGTATTAAAAGTTCTTGCATATTAATACACGGGTTGAAAGTCAATTATAAGTTCTTGCATCTCAATAAAGGGCTTAAAATACATGGTTTGAATCCAGGTTCTGAAATAGTTTGAAATTCTATTAAAAGTTATTGCATCTTTATAAAGGGTTTGAAATACATGGTTTGAATACAGGTTTTAAAATACACATTTTGAAATCTATTAAAAGTTCTTGCATTTTAATAAAGGGCTTAAAATACATGGTTTGAATCCAGGTTCTGAAATAGTTTGAAATTCTATTAAAAGTTATTGCATCTTTATAAAGGGTTTGAAATACACAGTTTGAATGCAGGTATTGCATATAGGATTTGAAACACATGGTTTGAAAGCTTATTAAAGATTCAAAATTTTACAACACTTTTTTACATGATCAGTTTTCCTTAGAAATTATCACTAATTGTCTTAGCAATTTCCTTTTCTCTTTTTATATAATATATGATTCATCCCTAGTGATGCTTGAATAGATTTTATGCTCAGTCATACTAAACAAGCAAAGGTTGATTTGAAGGATGACCTCCGAGGCAAAGCTAGAGATATAAGCATCACTCAATGTCAGTGGTTGACTCAACGTATAGACATGTGATCAGTCCAACTGATGAGGTGCATGAATTAGTAATAACTGTATGGCAGATATATAAACACTCATACAAGAGAATATAAATCACTTAGACACATGAGAATATAGGGCACACATTTAGACAAAGGCTTGGGTCCCACACAATCCACTGGTTGACCGTAAGTGACAAAATATGTAAGTTGTAAACTTCTCTTCATTAATTCTATTAATGTTCTATCTCTAACCCAATATTGAACACTTTGCAATAAAATAACCTGCTGGCCAATACCCCTTTTATCAGTAAAACTACTGAAAAAACAACAATCTTGGTGCCAAACATTACCATAGCTCAACACTATATATATATATATATATATATATATATATATATATCAGAGAAAAAACTATGAAATATCACTTCTTGATATCTAAAAACTTGAATATCATTTTCCCATTTATCTATCTATCTATATATATATATATATATATATATTGTGTGTGTATGTGTGTGTTTTTAAAGTATGTTATATTTATGTGGTGAAAGTCCTCAATATCAGATACAGAGCAGATCTAAATATAAGAAATGTGAATGCTGATTTCAAGATTGATTGTCAACAGTCTGTTTCATGCCTGAAGACTGCATTCAAGCATGAAACAGACTGCTGCCATTCACTGTTGACATCAGTGTTCACATATACCTCCCAGAAATAATTCTGACAAAATGGTAAGATATCAGTCAAATGAAGAAAGCATTGTCATTAATGCCTTACTGCAATGTGTGATGTATATGGTAGTTATTTCTGCTACACCCTTCATAAATAAATTTTGTTTATATACTTGTGTACTTCTCTCATATATATATATATATATATATATATATATATAAGAATCATTATCTATCTATCTAGATCGATAGATAGAGAGAGAGATAAACAATTTTTGCTAAATTTATAAATTCAACAGACAAGGTTTTCTGTTTTAATTTCTAGATGGCAAAGTTATACTGAAATTGTCCCCAACCTTATTGAAAATCTTCTGCCACACCTTGTACAAAGAAATAACTGTATGGCAGATATATAAACACTCATACCAGAGAATATAAAACACTCATCCACATGAGAATAAAGAGTTCACATTTAGACATTTATGTATGCATATATATATATATATATATATATAGATAATAAAGGGAGAAATAGATTAAACACTTTTTGATAAATTCAACAAACAAGATCTATTAATTTTTAAAAGCAAAGTCATATTGAAATTGCCCCAAAATCTTTTGAAAATCATTCCCGAAACTCTTATAATACATAAAACAGATAACCTTCTAACTTATTTAATATTTAATTAAACAGCTATTTAAATGGTTTACAAATTAAGCTGTTACTTCAAATGCAATCTAAATAAAAAAATAAGTATTTTTAGTAAGATTTAATTAAAATATATACTTCATCCTATACCAAATTACTTAACACATTTTTATTCTACAATAAGAATATATTTCACCGTTGTGAAAATCATGCTAATATTAATATTATATATTGATTACATGAGAACAGAAAAAAGAAATGTGGCATTTGGGTAATAAACATTTCAAATATTCTATTAATATATTTGCATACATAAAATATTTGCATGAACTGCAAATAAACCTATTTATAACTGCAATTTTTATAATTCGGATTTTATAAGTTGATTTCATAAATTGCTTATTTTCAATATGTGTTTGATACTTGGATATAAATCAACACAGATGGATGCCACTTTTTCAGATGTTAATTTATATTCTATAATAAATGTTAAAACAGTGACATGAAACATGCACATTTTTAGAGTAAAGTTATATATATGCCCAATGTACAATGAAATCATGTGACCATAGAAAAAAATCAGAGGTCACAGAAAGTTATCATATGATTCATGAGTTTTATAAATTTATGGTACTCAATTATTTCGTAATTGTATATTCAAATAAAAAATTCATATATATATATATATATATATATATATATATATATGACAATAAAATAACATTCTTTATTATTCAATTTAGTTAAAAGGTTAATATATAATACATATCATCAATTTTATTGCTAATAGTGTTATCATTATGTCATTTTATTACTGAAATTTCATTACTTAGTCCATTAAATATCTGTGTGTGTGTGTGTACATATATATATATATATATATATATGAGGTATATTTAATTCTCTATACTCTCTCATATATATATATATATATATATATATATATATATATATATATATACACACACTCTAGAAAGAATTTTAGATATTTCTAGATTATATTACTCTGTTAAATTAAATGAATAAATTTAACATTGAGTTCTTTTGTGTTCATCTCTATCAGAATTTGCCTGACTAATATACCAAGTGTCTACGTTTTATATATATATATATATATATATATATATATATATATATGAGTTTTTGTTTGTTTACTATTATTATTTTTTAATGGATACTCATATTTGATAGGAAAGTTTGTTTATTTTTTATATATATTGTTAAACAATATATTACAATTACCACTGGCTTTTAATTGTTTGAGAAATTATTTGGAAAATATGTATCTTCTAACAGGAATTGAATCTGCAAAACTCCTACATCAGAGAGATGCCATCTTTAGATCAGATGTGTCTTTACCAATCGAGTTTGCATGTTCGATTCCTGCTGGAAGATAGATATTTTCCAAATGATTTATCAAATCATTAAGGCCAGTGGAAATTATAATGTACTGTTTAACTATATATATATATATATAAATAAAATAAACAGACTTTACGCTCAAATACAAGTATCCATTAAAAAATAATGTTAAACTAATGAAAATTCAGATATGTCAGCTAATCTGGCATTAGCCAGATTAGCTGACATATGGATTAGCTGTTCATGGATTTCTGTTAAATTCCATAATATATATGTATATATGTTTGTATATAAGGAAAAAATATTTCGGCTTCCATAGAATCATGGTAGAGCAGTGGATAGTGACTTGGACTGAGCCAAGTTATAATTCCACTCATTTTTGTTATATTCACTTACATTATCCCTTAGAAAAGGTATGAATCCATCTCTACTCCCACCAGCTATAGGAAAATAGCAAGACAGACTGGATTCTCTAGCCTTAGGTGGCAACTGATCTAGGAGAAGGAAACTCTGAATTCTAAACCAGCTTAGAAGGGTTAACAGCAGGATAGACTGGGTTATATAGCTTTGGTTGGCAACCAATCTAGTGGAGAAAGAATTTGCAATATATATATAGTTATAATTAAAGATCAGAAATTATGTCCAGGTGTAATCAGACCTATAAATACATACTAGAATCATACAAATATTGATGAAAATGTTGTAAGATTCTCAAATAACGCCTTCCTAATTTTGAAAATTTTTGGTGGTTTGAAAATTCCTGTCACATGTTCATAAAAAATCCCCATTTGTGGTTTGAAAATGGAAAAATCAGTTATTGTAAATCAACTGAAGATACCAGAAAGTTGAAACCAAGTTTGCAGAAATAACTAATTTCTAAATTAAAAATATTCAAAAGTTCTACAATATAAATGTATTGAACACTTTTTAATACAACTGTCTGCTGGTCTAATTTAATTATGTTCTCAACCCAGCTATATTATATATATATATATATATATATATATATATATATATATATATACACAAAAGTAGATATTGCTAGAAAGAAAGACAAGAATATTAATTTTCAGAGCTGTTATGAATATATGAAACTATATAGATTTAAACACTGATATCTGGAGTCAAAGGTAAACTCATATCGGTGTCAGACATCAAACTGGTTCAAGAAAATTATATAGGCACAAAAAAGAATAAATAAATATATGATTAATACTTATACAATGGTGTTACTACCAATTTCCATTTCAAAAAATATACTGCTTATACTAATATGGGAATATCAAATAATATCAATCTTCAAATTGGGAGTGTCTTAGTACTGACCTTAAAAGTTGTGTTTTTTGTTAATTTTTATAATTACTTAGATACAATAACCACCAAATCCAGGTTTTTACCCGAGTTAAAATTAACAATCAATGACATCACCAATCAATGACAGTCTTGGCCTTCACCTGTTTAAAAGTATAAAACAAAATGGTTGCTTCTACTTGACTAAAAAACACCAATTAAAGAAACCAACAAAATCCTGGATTTCACCTAGGTAAAAATACTCATTAGATTCAAACTTTTATAAAGATAAAAATCTCAGTCAAAATAATCAAACAAGGTCCTGGTTTATACTAGTATAAAATTATCAATGAAAGGTTAAATCCTGACTTTTATGAGGGTAAAAATATCAATCATATCTTGAATCTTACTTGGGTAAAACATAACAAGTAAAGGAGCTAAACATATTCTACATATTCAACCAATCAGTTAATTGCCATATGTGATACACACTTTGGGTGATCATGTCTCGAAAGAGACATGACTAACTGGACAGAAGATTTTCCCACAGCAGGTTGCCACTGCTTTCTGCAATAGACTGGTTGCCAGCTAAGGCTATAGAACCCAATCTGTCCTATTTTTTAACCCATAACTGGAGGGAAGAGATGGATTAATACCTTTCCCAAGGGCATTTGTGGGTCAGTGAATGCAAGGAATTTAACTAGAATTTGAAATCAGCTCCTTGATTTGTTGTTCTGAGTTGATATCCACTGCATTACAATACACATTCATTATTCTACATAACAATACCAATAAAAATCTTTTACAAGAATAAAAAGTATCACTCAAAAAAGCAATAAAAATTTTAGCTTTTATCTAGTTAAAATACCAAGTAAAGATACCAATCAACTCCTATTTTAACCTTGGTAAATAGCAGTCGGGGAGCCAAGTTCGAATTCCATCTGAATTCATTGCATTTATTTACGCATAAATACCCTTGGGAAGGGTATTAATCCGTCTATTGCTTCCAGTTATGGGTTAAATAACAGGACAGATTGGGTTCTATAGCCTTGTCTACCGCAGAAAGCAATGGCAACCTACTGCGGGATAATGTTCTGCCCAGTCAGTCATGTCTTTTTCGAGACATGATCGCCCAAGCGTGTATCACATATGGCACTTAACTGACTGAAATAGCAGTAAAATTTTGGTTTTAAATTATATAAAATTCCCAGTCAAAAGTAACCACCAAATCTTGTCTTTTATCTCAATAAAATACTATTCACAGACCCCACTCCCAAAAACAAATATGAAAGTCTTTTTGCAATTTCACAATTGGATTAAGATTAATTAAAACATAGCAAAATAGATCTGAACAGATAATGTTAGTTTCAATAATTTCATGTAAAGGAAACACAAATAATAAAATGTCCACCCCAAGCAAGGCATTAAAGCTACTGAGATACAAGGGGTCACTGGGTGTGGAAGAATTAGAAAACAGAAACACCATTAAGGAGTGAGTACAGAAAAAGAGCAATCAAAAAAACAGTAGGGAGTGATTGAGATTGCATTGAAATTTTCAAAGATTAAATCTGGCTAAAAAGCATGGATCTGGTAAAGAATTTTACAAGCTAGAAATGTGAGAAAAGAAACTGTTAGCATAGAACTTGCCAGCTCAACTGTACATCAATGAGACCTTGTTGGTAGTCTAGTCAGTCAGTTAAGTGCCATACATGATACACGCTTGGGCGATCATGTCTCGAAAGAGACATGACTGACTGGGCAGAAGATTATCCTGTAATAGGTTGCCATTACTTTCTGCGGTAGACTGGTTGCCGACCAAGGCTATAGAACCCAATCTGTCCTGCTATTTAACCCATAACTGGAAGGAAGAGACGGATTAATACTTTTCCCAAGGGTATTTGTGCGTAAGTGAATACAATGGATTCAACTGGAATTCGAACTCGGCTCCCCGGTTTCTCATTCCAAGCCGACATCCACTGTACCACAACGCACATCCTTGGGTAGTCTAGTAGTGAACTTAAATTCATAAAGTAAAGATTGTCCAAAGAAATTACCCTGAAAGTACTAATAGAAAAAGCAGTGTGAAAACTTTGGATGTTTCATCTGAGTTTTAAAAAACTGGATCAACAGATGTTTATTTTCTAAAATGCAAGAAAGCAAGAAGCTGCAAGGTATTTATTATACAATGTAAAGATAACAGAAGCCAGTTCTTAAAAATGATTAGAGATGCCATCAGGTTCACGTACTTTGTGAGGAGCCAGATTAGAAATGATAGCAAAAACTGTAGAAGAAATTTTATGCATATCACTCAGCAGAAACTCAGTTCTAAGTGGGAAGTTAAGGCAAGGATACTCTTGATTAGTCAAGAGAAGAGTTTAAAGTGAATTTACAGGTGAAACATTCAGTTTTATCAACAGAAAACTTTAAATTGATTGAAAAGACTAGAAATAGAAACTTACCCTTATCTACGACACTATTACAGAACCGCCAGTAATCACAAGAACAAAATTTATTAGACGAATATGGTGCCTCATTTTATCAACAAAGACTTAACTCCAAGAGTACATTTACATTTATTATATGCAACCCTGAATAGGTGCCTGTTGTAATAAAAGCTGTCATGTTGGTATAGCTGGAAATAATTATTCCTGTGGGCTATAGTGACAGATCATGCTAGTTTGAACCATGAAGAAGATTTTAGTTTTACCTGATGTTTTTGAGAAGGAATGATAGCATTCATATTGGCTTTGACTGAAAAGAAAATCTCAGTGGCACAGTTATCAATATGATGGTTAAAAATGTTAGTCCAAGTGGTGTTTTGAAGAAAGTCACAAAGTGAATCCTAGTCAGTATGCTGGTAATGGAAAAAGGTCTTATGAATAAGAGGTTTCTGTTTTAATAGATGACTGGAATGAAATATCAATAAATACTATAGAGTGAAAAGAGTTGCCAAGAGGACAGTGTAGCAAGGCTTGGCAAGAGAAAAGAAGAGAAGAAATACATAAATCAAGTAAAAAAACCTGTTGTTCGGATTTGCTAGGGAAACAGGTAGGAAAATCCACAATTTGTGTAAGGTACTGGGAAATGGAATAATTGAAGTCTAACTACAAGCAACATTGGTAGCATTAGAATGTAGTCAATTATGAACTCAGAAATATTTAATAAAAGAGCAATTAAGATTGTTGGTATTCATGGCAAATTATGTATTTAGTAAATTTAGATTGGTTTAGCAGAAGGATGCACTCAGTGAGGCACTAACTTAATAAAGTCTAACTTAATAGTCTATGATGAGATTTGTTGATGTATTTCATCTAAACCATTATTCTTGCTAAAGCTAGAAAGGAAATATATATTGGTTTTTATTTACAATGTTTTAAATCAAAGTTTAAATTTTACTGTAATGTGATTCTTTTGAAATGCATATTTTGAAGAGGGTCCTATTTTTTCTACTTATTTTGTCTGTCTACAAATTACTATTTGTTCATTGATTTTGTATTTTAATGGCTGACTTGTTTTAGTTTCTATGGTAACACTGAGTAGGTATCTGTAAGCAAACAAAATATTTCCCACCTTTTAATAATAAAAAAAAACAGTAATACATTAATTTTTAACCACTGTCATATTATAAAAATTATGAACATATGACAACTCTTCTTTTTTATTAATATGCTAAAATTTTATATCGAGCTTCAAATACAGCAAAAATCTAGAAAATTTCAATCATTTGCCAAAACTGTACATATCAAAGACATGACAAATATAAAGCTTCTGTGAAAGCATAAAAAATACATACCTCAACTCAAATTCTTGTGCACAAGAAAACAAGGAAATGAAGACAAAAATGAACAAATACTAAAAGCAAACAAAAGTATACATATATTGGTCTGAATCTGAGAAAAAGTTCTAATAAAACTTGATGATATTCATCTGAAACTTGTCTATTTTTGTCTTTCCTTTCTTTAAATCCTGACACACACGCACAAAAAGAAAATGGCTTACTATGAAAGAGTTCTCAATAAATCAAGATAAAAAAAATTCTGTCAGCAACTAGTTTGAAATGGAAACAGAGATTAAGTGGCTCTAGCCATCATCAGTGGAAGTATGAGGTATATAGCTTTGTGGGTAAGTGGGCTTGGGTTCCCTATACATTCTCTTGATAATCTTGCAAGAGACACCAGCTTGTTGCCTCCCAAGGTGCAAACAGACATTTACCTTTGGGAATTAAGGATAATTCATCAAAGTTTATAATATCAAAATGTTAAAAAAAAAAAAAAAAATGAAAAGAGCACTGGACTGCAACATATAATAGTGAATGTTAGAGAATTTCCTCATAAATGAAGAGGAGACTTAAGGCAGCTGAGATGTGGATTGGCTGACAAATGCAGATAATACAATGAATAGATTAGTAAGCAACAATGAAGGTTTAATGAAAAAGGCACTTATATAATAAATATAGTAAGTGTCATTTTTGTTCTCATTCTGAACAAACATCAGAATAGTGATCTTTGGAAGTAGGTTAAGACAAAGCATTTTAAGTACCCATCATATATACATATATATAATTTACATGGGAAACAGGGCAATATAGACAGTAGGATGTAAGGAGATTCAGTCAGTCAGTTAAGTGTCATACGTGATACACGCTTGGGCAATCATGTCTCGAAAGAGACATGACTGACTGGGTAGAAGATTATCCCACAGTAGGTTGCCATTGCTTTCTGCGGTAGACTGGTTGCCGACCAAGGCTATAGAACCCAATCTGTCCTGCTATTTAACCCATAACTGGAAAGAAGAGATGGATTAATACCTTTCCTAAGGGTATTTGCGTGTAAGTGAATACAATGAATTCAGCTGGAATTCGAACTTGGCTCCCCAGTTTCTCATTCCGAGCTGATATCCACTGTACCACAACTCACAGAAAACATAATTAAGGAAAGAGAACAATAAAAGGACAGGAATTTAGAAGACAGAAGATAATGATTGACATTGCATTTCAATTTTTGAAGATCAAAGTTAATTTAAAAGCAAGAAACCAGAAAAGAGTTCCATATGTTAAAAGTTCAGGAGAAGAAACTGTTAACATAGAACTTTTGGTTACATCTAGCCATTTCAACTCTAAAATGATGAAATCTTATCTCCAATCTAGTACCATGCTTAAATTCATAAAGTCCACAAGAGTTTATCAAAACAATTACCATGAAAATATTTATAAAGAAGTCAGAGTAAAAGACCATGGCTATGTATGTATGTATGTATGCATGCATATCTTTATCCTATGGGATAATGAAGCTTTTTTTCAATGACACATTCTGTGTATTTTTTGTGGTGGGCAAAAGGTTTTACACTCTTGATGTCTCCGGGATTCCTCAACACTGTGGTTCACAAAGGAGTCATGGTTAGTGATTCTAGTCTTGTTGAATATTACAACTGAGTGGTGAGTATGATCTTTACTGGGTGTCCAATACAAAACTCAACATTAAATAACCCATACATATGTTTATATTCTAAGGGATAATGAAGGTTCCTTTCAGGAAACATTGTATGAATGAATAGAGTTTTTTGTGGTGAGTAAAGGATTTTAAAATCTTGATGTCTGTTCCAGAATCCATCTACAATTTGGTCCAGGTTAGGTTAAAGGTTAGTGTGGCTAGATATTACTACTGATTAGTGAGGTTGATCTTCATTGAATGCCCAAACAAAAATTTGATACAAAGTAACCTTAATATGGCTGACATGCCCTAAAACCAAAAACAACCAATGACTTTTATGTAACCCTCAGCTTTTATAAATCTTTAAAAAACTGTTTCGATATTTGATTTAGAAGACACTTTTGATTTAGAATTAAAAGATGAGTTCAAAATTCCCTGAAGAAAACCAGACTGTATAATGACCAAAACACTGTAACAATAAGAACAATGATGAGGATATTAGTCTGAACATAAATAACGCAAATAAGTTTGATATTTTTATGAACTCTTGAGATTATTATTATTATTAATCATGACCATTTTAAGCATTGAGTAAACAGAATTAAGTTTGCTTTTTTTCTGATATTTTTTGGTTTGTACCTACTTCCTACCTGGAAAAGGCTGGAAAATAGATTCATCAAAATGTAATGATAGTAAAAAGTAACAAAAAGTTTCATCGTTCTTCGTAAAATAAGACTGAGCTAAGTTACAATCACTGTATCAAAAACAAAACCAAAATGTGAAGAGAAGAAAATTAGTGAAGAGTTCCATATTTAAATTAAATTTTTTTGTGCAATGCAATGACTTTTGAACCCATTGCAGTCAGAAAAATAACAGGTTCATTCAATTACTGAGGAAGCTAAAAATCAATACAATTATTTTGCTCATCAGAAATTTTACACATCTGAATAAGTTACTTTCAAAAGTAGAAAACTGCTGAATAGTTGATACTAGTGCATACTGTCTGGAAACAAAGGGCTACAGATAAACAGATAAAGGAGAAGGAGTAAATAAAATGCAACCAGAGGATACTTTTTTAATCGTTTCACTCCAAGCAAGGCAATAAAGCCACTAAGACACAATGGGAGGGGGTGATAGGCAAGGAGAAAAAAGAAAAAAAATTTAAGGAGAGAAAAGAATAAAAGAAGTTTATACCTACAAGTTTGTTTTTTTAATCATATAATCCCAAGCAAAGCAATAAAGCCACTGAAATGCAAGCAGCTACTGATTGTGAAGGAATATCAGAAAATGAAAAACATTATTAAAGAGACAGAATAATAATAGAACAGGAATTAAGAAGATATAAGATCATGACTGACATTCCACTTGAAATTTTAAAGATCAAAGTTAACTGGAAAGCAAGAGGACAGAAGAGAGTTACACAAGTGAGAAAAATGCAAGAGAAAAAACTATCAGCATAGAACTAATGGTTACATTTAGTTATTTCAAATTTAAAATGTGAGACACTACCATCAATTGAGTAATGCACTTAAATTTGTAAAGTTTAGGTAGTATAGGAGAAAGTTCATCGGAATGATTATAATGAAAGTATTTATAAAAGAAGTTACATTGCAGGAGTGGGAAAGGAACTGAAGGTAAGATGACAGATCAAGACCAATCACATGGCAGATTTTTTTTTATTTCATCAATTATCTCTAGATACATAGCAGAAGCATGAAAACACCTGTGGCAGCAATATTCAAAGCATGGATAAATGGTAGACATATAAACATGTGAAATAGATTCTGGTAAAATATTGCCTTAGATAACACAGTGAACCAACCTTCTAAATAGTATACTTCCCAGGTTAAATATGATAATATTGAAAATCTAAAGAAAGTTATTTTAGATAACAACTTCCTGGAGGTTGGCTTTTCTGCATATCTAATTTGATTGTCATTAAATGCTTTAGCTGTTTGTTCAGAAAATCAACCTCACACTATGCTGAATGCTAAAAAGAAAAAATATTTAAAAATTACCAAAAAATAATGAGGACAAAAAAGTTGTAATTGAACTTTCAATGAATAACTACTTTAAAAATATAAGTATTCACAAAAGTTTAACCTTGTTTGTAGTAAATGAAAAATCAGGATCCTTTGTGGCAAACATTCTTCTTCAGCATGCAAATTTGCCTTCAGGATGTAGGTAATCATGGTTCTTCATGATTTCTTGTCCTTTGTAGCTAAGAAATGTTAACTTTTTGTTATCTCTCCTAAACATAGCTCTTCCATCAATTTACTCAAGCTTACTTGGGAGGTTATATGCTGTTTTCCTTTTTCTTGCCTTCAATATGTCGTGTGAATTTAAAATTTTCCAAACTTTCTTCCCTCATTATGTGCCGTAGATGATTTTAACTATAAGTCTTCTTTTAGCATCCATTCTTTCAAAAACTTTGTTGTTACTCATGGTATTCTCAGCGTCCTTCTTTAAAACCACATTTCCTTTGCTTCAAGTCAGTTCCTGACAGCCATATGAAAGTGCTGATATTATATAACATTTAAGTATTTTTTCCTTTGTTTTTAATGAAATTTTTCTGTTTCTTAATACCTTGCTTAGTTTTTAAAAGATGTTTTTCACTATCCCAAGAAACAATCAGATTTCAGTCCTCTTTTTAAATACTTTCCATATAATTAAATTGTGGTAAACATATAAAACTTTAAACTCTCTGACCAACAAAAAAAAAAAACAATCAGCAGGTTTTCATCTGAGGACTTTCTTCTATCTACAAAGTTAATTTTTGAAAACCATAAATATTCCTGTTTTTAGAAAAAATTATATTTAAAATTAAACAAAAATCAATATTTGATATATATATATATATATATATATATATATATATAAAGTGTAATGGATAAATTGTCACCATTTTAAATTTTTAATTTGCACATGCTCATTATTTGTTTCTGATTTTGTTGACTGGACAGTGTAGTAGGATCAGTTGGACACCCACTGTGAGAGGCTTACGGCCATATCATGTTGAATTCACCGGTTCTCGCTCGATCACTGATGTTAAGCAATGTTGAGACTGGTCAGTACTTAGATGGGTGACAGCTTGAAAATACCAGGTCTTGTAAGCGTATAGTGACGGATGTGCGTTGTGGTGCTGTGGATATCGGCTCAGAAAGAGAAATCGGTGAGCCGAGTTCAAATTCCAGTTGAATACCCTGCATTCACTTAAGCACTGGTACCCTTGGGAAAAGTATTAATCCATCCCTTCCCTCCAGTTATGGGTTAAATAACTGAGTAGGACTATCTAGAAAAGAAAAAAGTATTACTAGACAAAAAAACTTATATAAAACAACAATAAATTGTTGAAAGAAAAAGGTATTACCAGCAATAAATAAATAAAAATTTAGTTGGCAATAAATGACCTGCCGAGGTTGATATGCCATAAAAACAAAACAACTGACCAACCAACCAACCAACCAACCAACCAACCAACCAACCAACCAACCAACCAACTGTGAGAAAAAAAGCACCATGATATAATTCAGACTAGCAGAAATTTAGAAATGACATGCCAGAAACTCCAATATATACATTACATAACATTTGAGTGTCAATCTGAGGACAATGCAGAGAATTTGAAAAGAGTTGGATAAGTTTAATGGTGATTATGAATATACTTCAGCTTAGAAAATTCACTCATATTGTGCTGATAAGAAAAGAATTTCAAAATTTTTGGATGAGGGCCTCAGGTTCAATGCAGAGACCTATATCAACTGCTTTGGGAAAGTATTGCTGCTCTGGGTCATGATGGTGGCTGCTGGAAGACCCTATATCTGATGACAGGACTCTGCACCATGCCACACAAGCAGGGGAACCAAGTCATGAACTGTCAGACAATTTCTGCAACCACATCACCCTTTACATCTGTCTAACTATCTTCCTACACTGCAACCCACTTGATTATTATGTGTGGGCCATAATTGAGTGAGAATCTGTTGCAGACCTACCTACATACAGCAATGCTATATTCCTATCCTAAACTATTGGGCAGAGGAGAGTGATTATACTGACTAGAAGTTCACATGTAGTGTATCTATTCCATGCAGCATGTGAGTTTTATACTTGTTGATATACTATTATTCCCAACCTCCGTTTTTTTGTGATTACTTTTTAGGGTTACAAGAAAAATCAAAAAACTCTTTGTAGTACAAATGATGAATTAAAGGAAAGGGTTATGGCAGCATTCACCAACTTAAGGAGACAATCCAGAAGAGATGCAGGAGATTCCAAAGTTGTCTGGAGGGCATGGCTGAAGCCATAACGATTTTTTAAATGGAGTTTCATTTTACTATTTGAAGAAATTTTTTTTTTTTGGTAAATATATTTGTTAAAATGTGATATCAGTTTTTTTTGGGACAAAAATTAGATGACAATTTATCCATTGCATCCCATATATATATGACTCTATAGAGAATGTATATATATGTATGTATATAAAAATTTGAATATATATATATATATATGACTGTAGAAAATATATTTATATATCTGTATATGACACTATAGAATGTATATATATATATATATATATATATATATATAATGATATATATATATATATATGTGTGTGTGTGTGTGTGTGTGTGCATGTATAAAAGATACTTAAAGTTAAACAATAATATTTGTTGAAATCTATATTTAATTTTGTAGGATAGGTTTTTCTAAAAATTTAAAATTCAGTAAAACATATTTTTCTTTCGATCTGAAATTCCTATTCTGTCTTTGTAAACTTTTTAACTGATCTAATACAATCTTACTCAGGGGCCTTTGTGACATTGAAGAATCCTTTCTAGAAATTTTGCAATTCTACACCAAGATTTATTGATTCCACAGCATTGGTAAGAAATGAAATAAAGTTTAATTTAGCTGAACATAGAATATGATATATATATATATATATATATATATATATATTGTAATTTTGTTATTAATGGTTTATAAAAGCATTATATCACTACACAAAAAATTTAATGTTTCAGAGCATTACTGTTCTTCTTCATATATTTTAAAAACAAAAGGTGAAAATGATTTATTTTCAAAAATATAAAATGAATTCATGGTTATTCAGAAAATTAAGAAGGAGTGTAGGAGGCTCTATAGAGGCCATGGTTGTAAACAATGGTGATTATTATTCTTTAGTATTTCAAGATATTTTTGTGTAATTTTGGTAAATATATCTGTTAAAATGACTTGTATTATTTTAATTTTATGTAAGTCAGACAATAACTTAAATGACTCTCCTCGGATTTTAGAATTCCAAGTTTTTCTTCTTTTTTGATAATCAATGCTACTGAGCCAAGTCTATCTTCCACCTCTGATAGCTTGCAGAAGAAAAGAAGAACTAACACCTTTTCCAAGTGTACTCGCAAGTAAGTGAATGTAATCAACTTGACTAAAATTTGAAATTAGCTTTACAATTCCACCATGACACCACTGCATTTTCTTACATATGCTCTCACACCCTGATTGAGCACTCTGGAAGAATGGTAGACTTTGAAAAACAGTAGCTACTCTGGCTTGCACGCATCGCTCATTCAGTAATGAATTAGAGCACTCTAACTATTGGCACATGATACATCATACGCTAAAAGTCTGCTTCCTTCTAGTGAGTGCCCATAGCTAAGAGGCAGAATTACCGTCTGACGCTAATTCGGTCGGGTTTCAATCCTGGGTAAAAGCAATCAGATGTCTAACCGTACTGATGAGCTATGATACAGTGAAACAAATCTGTCTACTAATGACTAACCTGTTTTGCTGTATCCCAGCTCATCAGTACAGTTAGACATCTGATTGCTTCTAGCCAGGATTGAAACCCGAATGAATTGACATCAGTTGGCAATTCTACCTCTGAGCTATGGGTGCTAAGTAGATGAAGGTGATCTTTAGCATGTTATATACAAAGTAAACACATGCTAGTAGCCGAGAGTGTTCAAATTCATTACTGAATGAACGTTGTGTAAATGCATGAGTAGCTACTGTTTTTTTAAAGTCTAGCCATCCTTCATTCCTCAATCGAGATGCAATATATAAACATCTATCTATATATATATATATATATATATATATATATATATATATATAAAAAGAATAAGCAGCTTCTAAGAATGGCTGTTATAGAGGATCACAAGGAAGAGAAATGTCAAAGCCATATTAACTAACAAGGCCTTAACACATGTAATCTTCAGGAGGTTCATACACACACACACAAATATATATATATATATATATATATATATATATATATATATATATATATACCCATGTGCAAATTAATTGAAACAAAATGAATAATGTCATCCTAGGATCTTTCACCTTTTTCCTGATAACATACACATTGTCGCTTCGCTTTGTTTTACTCTTCTAACTGCATTCTCCTTTACATTTTGGACAGATGAATCCAGTTTGTTTCTTTGCCTTGATGACATGACTGATAATTGAATGGCTCACACCAACAATATCTGCAATCGCTCTTTATGGCTTGCGAGGGTGTTCATGCAGCATTGAAATTTTCATATGCTTACATGGAGTAATGTTTGTCACAGACAATAGCCGTAGGAAAACTTTTTCAATTGGAGTAGATAGATCTATCTATCGCCCAGTTCACACTCCACCCACGTCTTTTGAACAGATTAAGAGGCTCATCCCTTGTTCCCGGTTTAGGATGTGGTTTTCGGCTTTCTCTTCTCCAATCTTCTCACTTTGTCTTTTTTTTTTCAATTGGAGTAGATAAATCTATCTATCGTCCGGTTCACACTCCACCCACGTCTACTGAACAGGTTAAGAGGCTCATCCCTTGCTCCTGGTTTAGGATGTGGTTTCCGGCTTTCTCTTTTCCAATCTTTTCACTATTACGTAGCCCCTTGCACATCAGTGGCATTACCACCTTGCTCGGGGTGATACGATTAAAAAAAAACAAAAAAAAAAACTACTCAACAGCCAAGTGGGTCTAAAACTGACTGTAAGGTAAAAGATAAGAAACCCAAGCGATTGTTTCAATTAATTTGCACTCAGGTGTAGTTAGTTCTGCATTTAGGCAATTATCTTTCTCTGATATCAAAATAAGTTTACTGTTGAGGTTTTCTTGAGAGCCATTAAACATTTCATTTTGAGATTTAGTGTGCATAGAAATTGGTCAAATGATTGTTCATTTCAAATGATTTCAGTCAACATTTTAACCTTTATAAAAGATTTCTGTTTTGCTATTATGGACATTTTAAATTACTCTAAAATGGTTAGTTCATAGTAAGCATTCATTTATCTTGTGAGATAATGGTAGCACCATTTTTTTATCAGTATTCAGTTCTGGAGTAAGACTTGAGTGACCCGTCCAGGATGCAGGCCTTGGTGATAGAATATTGACACCATGTAATACCCCGACCACATGGCCCCTCTCTCATTATATTGACAAGATCCAAGAAATAAAGGGAATAATATTTGGGGTCAGCTTTGTTACATGAGTTTTCATAATTTGTCAATTCCAACAGACAACAGTCTTTGAAACTCAACTCCAGTTTTTTTGTTTGCATATATTCCATCCATAGATATGATCCCTCAGCAGTGAATGTTTAAAATCAGGATTTTCCTTCCTAGACTGACTACTTTCCTGGGTTAACAAGCTCGTTCTACACAAAGTAGCTGGTTATAAGGTGCCAGTGGTCGGAATTTGCTTCTTCTTTGGCTTGGAACTGGATTTAATTGTCAGAGGCTATTTGAGATACATGCTATAGAAGCATTTTATAAACAGAAAGAGCTGGTCCTAAATGCCACCCAGAGCTATGAGAACCTTTAGAACAGATAAAAAGTATATATGTAGACATTACATGCATTATGTATTTTAGAAGCTCCCCAAATATTATTGTCAGATTTTATAATATTTGATTGAACAGAAAGTCTGAGTTGACACACACATATACCTTTTATGTGCCAGTAAAAAAAGCATATACATTTATCCATTCACAAATAGAAAAGTTTTTTCATAAGACAGTTCAGTTCACCAAACTTTAACAAATGCAGATGTTGTTGAAAACAAAATGGATACAATTTCTCATTTATTAACCAATCAGGAGTTAGAAAAAATTTGAAAAGTTATTAAAAAAAATGCATGACTTCTTTTTCTTTAGTTAGCCATGGGTTGTCCACTGGATTTCAGGTCTGGTTGACCTGCATTTTCCTACTCTCTCATCTTCTCTTTCATGCTGCATTCATTGATTCTCCTTTTTCCTCATTTGCTAACAAGAAACAAAATAAGAACATCACAGAGAGTCACTAGCTGTCAACCAGATGTTTCATCCAGGTGACAATCATTTTTTTTACTCCCTCATTTTTCCTCCTTCTTCCTCATTGTTGTATACCTATCTATATACAGGAATGGTATGTTCCTATCCTCTTAAATACATGGACATTATTGAAACATAGAAAAATGAATATACAGACTAGCAATTCACTAGCAGTGTATCTACTTCACATAGCATGTGAGTCTTATACTTGTTGATATACTATTTTTCCCAACATCTGTTTTGGTGATTATTCCTGCAGTAACCTTTTAAGGTTACAGCACTCATGATGGACAACAAAGCAAGAAAGAACATTACAGTGAGTGATTAGTCATCTGACTAATGCCAAGTCTAGATGACACACATTTTCACACTCTCTTTTTTACACTGCATTAATTGGTTCTCCTGTTTCTTCTTTTAGTTATCAGTAACAAAACTGAAAGAAAAACAAGACATCAGTTCGCCTACTACAATAATGCACACAGTGAAAAAGACTTGTTTTTTGTCACAAATCCGTTTTGTCTGACTTTAAGAAAACTGAATGCTAGCAACACATATTCAAGGAAAGCTTTATGAAGAACTCTCAAACATACACATTATTTCATGAATAACAAAACTTGATATAACTTCTCATTAATTAAATCTTACATTTATCAATAGAAATGAGACCCTTTTATCCTTCATTTAATATCTATTCAAACTTCTAATTCTTTCAAATGCAGTTGGCTCGGTTATGTTAGGCCCAAGGCCATTTTGCAGGCTTAGCTAACACTACCTACATTGTCATTTAGTTTTAATGGTGCTAGATGTGCATTCTGGTGCAGTTGATATCAGCTTGGAACGAGAAATCAGGGATCTGTGTTCAAATTCCAGTAGAATTCATTGCATTCACTTCAGTGCAAATACCCTAGGGAAAGATATTAATCTGTCATTTCTTCTTCTAGCTATGGATTAAATAATATAACATATTGTCTTCTCTAGCCTTGGTTGGCAACCAGTCTACTGCAGAAAGTAACAGTAACCTACTGTGAGAGTATCTTCTGCCCAGTCAGTCATGTCTCTTTCGAGACATGATCATCCAAGTGTATATCATGTATGGCCCTTAACTGATTGACTGAATGTTAGATAAGCAAGCACACAAGGAAGCATGACAAATTCCCAAAATGTATACATTAATAAAAAAAACATAAATAAAAGACACAAATATAAAAAGATTAAAAACTGTGGATGAAGATAACGAAGTTATTTTATCCACAGTTATCTTCTTTCTCTCTATCAGTTTCTTTTCTGGCAGTTCCCAACTATGGAACTCCCTTTCCTTATACTTGATTCCCTGATAGTTCAATTTTCAAAAAAAGGCAACATCGATTATGTTGGGACGCTCTCCACCTTTGTCTACAATAATGGACTGTTCCAAGCACTACATAAAGTAGGAGTGATGATACTTTCGGGGAAGGCCTCGGAAGTCAGCCGAGTAATAAGTCAGTCGAGTATTTCCGGTAGTGAACCGGAAGTGTGCTATTGGTCAGACTCTTACGTCTCATGACAATATGTTCTACTAAACCCTTGTTCCTGGATTCTACTAGCCACCTCTTTTGTAAATACTACTCTACCTGGTAATATACCAATTTACTACAATTCCGTTGTTTGCATTTATTCCACAATAATTCTGGACATGCAACATAACAGATTACCATTTCCTGTCTCTTCTAAATCCCATCCATCTCTTATCCTTTCTTCTGCATCACTTATACCTTTTTTTTGCCTCTCACTGTATTCCCCTGTGCACCAGTGGTGGTCCTGCCTTGTTTGGGGTGAAATGATTTGAAAAAAATTAAAAAAAAAGAAAGTTCTTAAAAGACCATCATCATCAGTTAGTAAAAAAGATTAACTACTAAGCTGAGATTATCTTCTATGTGCCATTTCCGTTCATGATATAGGGGATCATGGCTCCCTGCAATTTCCTGTCTTTCGTGGTTCTTATCCTTGCTGTATACACACTAGTAATTTTTCTCTCTTTTGTTAATCATTTATGCAAATATCTACATGTTGAAATTCTTTCCTTTGACTTATTTCATATATATTCAATTTCTTGTTACTGTTGTAAATAATGGCAATACCATTTTTTTTTAATTTGTAAAAAATTTAGGTTAAGCCAGAATATATAATATCTGTGAAAAAGTTAGAAAACAGAAATTAGGATTAAGACAAATTATAACATATGTAATAAATGAAATAAAAGAAATAAAAATTTCAAAGTATATTAAATAAAATAATAATATGTATTTTAAACAAGGTAATTCTTTTTTGCATTGTGGTGCATTGGATATCGGCTCGGAACGAGAAATCAGGGAGCCAAATTCGAATTCCAGCCAAATTCATTGCATTCACTTACACGCAAATACCCTTGGGAAAGGTATTAATCCATCTATTCCTTCCAGTTATGGGTTAAATAACAGGACAGATTGGGTTCTATAGTCTTGGTCGGCAATCAGTCTACCGCAGAAAGCAATGGCAACCTACTGCGGGATAATCTTCTGCCCAGTCAGTTATGTCTCTTTCGAGACTTGATCACCCAAGCGTGTATCATGTATGGCACTTAACTGACTGACTGAATTCTTTTTTCAGATAAAACTAGAAACTGTTGATTTTTTTAAAGTTATCTAATATTTTACGGATTGTCAATCAAAAAAAGGGTCACTAAGTCATAAAAGATAAATCAGTCAATCACCCAAATCTATTATTCAGATTTAATGAAATTGTCCCGCATTCACCGTCATACAATAGAATAGATATGACATAGATGTCCAACAGGTTGAATTTTTGTTTTTTGACTTCACTCCATTGTCAGGAACAAAGTAAAATAGTAAAAATAATCTTGAAGGATCCCCTAAAAATCAGGAGGACCCCAACTCAAAAAAATCTATTATAGATATTTCACTAACAAGCCTTTGTCAAACTGATTGATATTCTGTTGACTGAACCCTTGAGTGTAATATTAAGAACAAAATTACCTATGGTAATAGAAATCAGTTTTACAGGTGATTGAAACCAGGTGGGAAGGCATACATGCTCGGGCATCTTAATGAGAAGTTATTTATTTTGCTTTTTCTTTTAAAAAAAGACATTCTAAGTGTTCAGAGACTAGTAAAGAACCAATATGGATGCATGCACACGATGCACAGCAATATTTACATTTACATGTTTGCATTTATATATCTGTACATGAAATACCATGAACTGCAACCTCGGTCGATCAGATCACTTTGATGTTTACTATGCCTGAGTGCAACACTTTATAAGACGCAGATGGAATTGAGAGAGAAGCAGAAGAAAAAAATTATGTTCTTTCATTGATTTTCAACTGAAAGTTACTTTAGCATCTTGGCGTTGTATTCGCTAACTTAATTCTTTTAAAGAGACAGTCTTTCATAAAAATCTATAATAATTATCAATGGAAAGGTGAAGAGACTGGGTTAGGTCTTGCAGCAATGGAATTTGCATTATAATTCTGTCTAAACTCCTTGGAAGTATAGTCTGTACTAAATTTGTGAATGTTTTTGAAGGCAGAAAATTTTATCAAGCCTGTTTAGAGTATAAGTTTTATCATGAAAATAATAAATGAGGGTAATAAAAGCCACTTGAATGAAAAAAGTTACTGAGATTGAAAGAAACAGAGAGGATTATAAAAGAACAGGTGTAATGAAACATATGATAGCGATTGACATTGCATTTAAATTTTTGAAGGTCATATCTAACAGAAAAGCAGGAAGCCAGACAAGAGTTGCACAAGTGAGAAATGTGAGAAGAAAGTGTGACACAGAGATCTGAAGACGAACTGGCATGGCAAAGGACAAGTTCCAGTAAAGTGTTAAGAGACAGGAAAATTTCACTAGAAACAAACAAAATAGTGCTGGATTGCTATGTGATGTCAGTTCCATATGGCAGTGAATGCTGAAAAATATCATCAAAGATGAAGGAAAAACTTGAAGCAACTGAAAGGTGGTTCTACAGAAGGATGTTGTGGATATCATGGACCGAGCATGTGAGCAATGATGAGGTGTTGGAAAGAATGGAAACAAAAAGGAAACTAGTACTGAATTAGGAAGAGACAACTGAATTCCTGGGACATGCAATGAGGAAGGAGGACTTGGAGAACCTGATACTAACAGGCCAGAGAGAGAGAAAAAGAGACAGAGGAAAGTAGCTGATAACATATTTGAAGGGCCTGAACAGGTAAATGGCAGAACGATGGTTGCGTGGTGTTACATAAGAAATTGTGCTAAGAGCCATCAGAGATAAGGAGATGTGGAAGGCCATGATTGCTTAAGTCCTGAAAGGACAACACACATAGAAGAATACACCTCCCTTGTTTTTTGAATATGTAGAGGTTTATCACTTGTTTTTTTTTGGGGGGGGGGGGGTTGCATTTTTGACAGTGACATGTAAAAATTTGATGTCCAGAGCCAACTCTTTGATTGCATGTCCTTAAGACTCAAGTAGTAGGGGGTCTACCCAAGTTTCACTTATCAAAACATGGATCCACATTCACAGCATATTGTGAGACTGTAGGGCACTTGTACAATGAATTTTTCTGAGATAATTTAGAATTTTAAAAACAATATATTTCACTCTTTGACTGGATGCCTTTCAAATATGAATACCTGGGGCTTTTGCACCCTTTGAACCCTCTTTTGCATGCTTTTGGTCTCTTCTTAAATCTACTTCAACAATATATTTACAATGTCTCTCCCTAAAACACTGAAGCTTTATTTACTATTTATTTACTTCTTTTTTCCTCAACAGGAGGAGCTAAGTTCATTTATCTTCTAATTCATGCTCCAGTTTTTTGAACAGGAAAAGAGTTTTATCAATTCTTTCCAGTTTATGATTGAATTTCCGGTCCCTTCTAAAGTTTTTCCTTCTTTTTTACCTCTAGTGGCTTCTTGCGTCTTTGTTGTATTATAACCTTGCTCGGGGGGGTGGTGTCCTTTACTTATCAGCCCTCTACTTGGATTGGCTCTTCACTTTCTTAAAAGATGTATGCCATTGTAAAACAATTCTAACTGTGATATTAAGACTAGTCGTACAGAGCCTTATGCTGCATTGATGAAGCTCATTAAATGCTAAATTTCAACAAGTTCGTTAATCATTTTCTCATAGTTTTACATCAGTTTAAACATAAAAATTGCTACATTTTCAGCTTTTGTTATAATTCCACATTTTTCAGGGGAACCTATTCTATAAGCAGTGTTCCTACAGGATGAAGTGATCATGGGTTTTTAATACTTTGTAGCACTTCATAATGTTTCTTCATTTGTCAAACCCTCCTCCCCACATTACACAATCAATTCACACAAGCTTGTCAGATAGGTAGCCTGCTGCCATTCTCTCTTGTTCTTACTGTACCTTGTGAAAATCAAGTTTTCCAAAGCCTCCTCCCTCATTGTCATGAGTCCAAGAGGTTTTAACCATTTCTTTCCAATTCTGAATTTAAAACTTTTTTTGTTACATTTACTTTAAAACTTCCTCATTGGACATGGGCTTTTAATGTTAAAAGAACAAGAATTAAGAAGACAGAAGATAACATTTGACATTGCATTTAAAATTTTGAAGGTTAAAGTTGACTTGAAAATAATAAACTGAAAGAGTTCCACAAGCAAGATGTGCAATAGAAGAAACTTCTCTTATTTTTTTTATGAACTTTCTTTCATGGAATGTTCATAAAAGGCATAAGATAAATGCAGAAATACATCTTACTATTCTGCTATTTTTTTTATGAACTTTCTTTTATGGTATTTAGACTTTATGAATTTAAAGACTGGACAATATCATCGAAAATGAAGACAAAACTGGAAGCAGCGGAAATGTGGTTCTACAGAAGGACAAGTTCCAATAAATTATTAAGAGAGAGGAAAATTTCACTAGAAACAAACAAAATAGTGCTGGATTGCTATGTGATGTCAGTTCTTCCATATGGCAGTGAATGCTGGACAATATCATCAAAGATGAAGGAAAAACTTGAAGCAACTGAAAGGTGGTTCTACAGAAGGATGTTGCAGATATCATGGACCGAGCATGTGAGCAATGATGAGGTGTTGGAAAGAATGGCAACAAAAAGGAAATTAATACTGAGCATCAGGAAGAGACAACTGAAGTTCCTGGGACACACAATGAAAAAGGAGGGCTTGGAGAACCTGATACTGACAGGCCAGATAGAAGGAAAAAGAGACAGAGGAAGGGAGCGGATAATATATTTGCAGGGCCTGATCAGGAGGGTAACGGAACGGGGGTTGCCAGGAGTAACAGGAGTAAACATACTAAGAGCCACAAGGGATAGGGAGACGTGGAGAACGATGATCACCTACGTCCTGAAGAGACAGAGCACATAAAAGAAGATTGCCTGAAAGTTTTATCATTTTACAGTTGAAATTGCTAGATATAACCATAAAACAAATTCCAAATATGGGCTTCAACATATCTTAAGAGATGTGTTATCCTTTATAAGGATAAGTTTTATGATAACAGTTTCTTCTATTGCACATCTTGCTTGTGGAACTCTTTCAGCTTATTATTTTCAAGTCAACTTTGATCTTCAAAATTTTAAATGTAATGTCAAGTGTTATCTACCGTCTTCTTAATTCTTGTTCTTTTAACATTCTTCAGCCTTAATAGTTTTTTTTACTTATATTCTATAACAGTCACTAAATCTTTGCATCTTAGTGACTTTGTTACCTTGATTGGAGTGAAACGATTAAAAAAATAATGAAACCTATTCAGAAGAATTGAATGACTGTGTTTCATGGAATGTTCATAAAAGGCATAAGATAAATGCAGAAAGACTAAGAGATGCACCAGTATTTAATTATATTTTAATTAAAATACAAAAATGGGTTAATGTGATGAAAAGTTGCATTAAAGAACATAATTAATCATATAATAATTTGAATATAATTAATTGCCTTCATGAAAGGCATTCCCTACAGTTCTTGAAAGTGATGCTTAACATTATCAGTCTTTAATGACCACAGGTCAGTTACCCTGATAGAGTTGTCTTAGGAAGCCTATTAGCTGAAAGAATCCAGAAAATTAATTCTACACATTGCTCTACTAACAATTTTGTCTTTAAAAGTTATCTCTGTGTGTGTGTGTGTGTGTGAGTAAAAATATTCAGATATAATTTAAAATATTTCCGTAAAAAGACAATATGAATAAAGAAAATACAAAACATATCTTCACTGGAGAAATAATATATATATATAGTCATCCGCAGACACATCTGTTTTGCTTTATCACTGCTCATCAGGACAGTTAGACATCCGATTGCTTTTTACCCAGGATTGAAACCCGATCGAATTGGCATCTGTTGGCGATTCTACTTCTGAGCTATGGGCACTCTGTAGAAGGAGGTAGACTTTTTAGCGTGTATATTATCATTATACATGGCCAATAGCAGAGAGTGTTTTAATTTATAGCTGAATGAACAATAAACTTGTGTTATGTCCTTAAGTGACTTCAGACTGAGATTTTCATATGGATGCCACATATAGTGGCAAACTTGTTCAGAAATATCTTAACTCTCAGCTGTATGCAACTAATTTCTCAAATCAGTGGTTAAAAATCTTTTCAATGAATCTTGTGGATGATGAACAAGAGAATCAGAAACAAAGAACTGTCCCAGATATATAGAAACCATATCACTTGTGGACTTTCAACAGCAGCAACAACTAAAATGGATATTGCATGTAACTCAAAGAGAAAATAATCAAGATATTGATACTCCACAAGGTCAAGAAGGAAACTGCCACCCTCACTACTGGGCGGAGTGATAACAATTAGTGAACTTGAGAAACATATTTTCCCAAAAGATTGCTTTAGAAACATTTTATGAATTCCAACTGAAAGTAGTACTGGTTGTTCACTTAATGAATGTTGAATTTTTCTAAATAACAAAACTGCTAATATTACCATTACAAAATATATATATATATATATATATATATATATAGTCATCCACAGACAGATCTGTTTTGCTGTATCACAGCTCATCAGTACGGTTAGACTCCGATTGCTTTTAGCCCAGGATTGAAACCCGACCGAATTGGCGTCAGTCAGTGATTCTACCTCTGGGCTATGGGCGTTCGGTAGAAGAAGGCAGACTTTTAGCATGTATATTGTGACTATACATGCCCAATAGCCAGAGTGCTCTAATTCATTAGTGAATGAGAGATTAGTCATATATATATATATATATATATATATATATATATGACTAATTATGCTCTCATTGCATTTGAGCTCACTAGATGGGAAAATTTTAAAAACAGGAAACACTTCTGCGACCTATGCATTACTCTTCAATCATGAATTGAGTTCTTTCATCTGCTGGCGTGTGTATACACTATGTATATATAACATGCAAAAGCTTCCTCCTCTATCAGCCATGTGCAAATAGCTTGGGAGTAGGCACTCTGACAGACAATAATTATGGTTGAGTTTCGATCCAGCCTGGAAGCAAGTGGATGTCTAGCCACACTGATGAGCTGTGATACAGCAAAAGAGGATAATTATATATATGGTAATATTGGAAGTTGTCTGGAGATCACATGAGTGTGAGACAGGGATTACAACTAGGGCCATTTATTTATAGGAATTAACATTGTCAAGCTTTTTGCTGTCTCAGTAATCTAAGCATGGAGCATTTTACTGAAACAGTAGATGTTTGCCTTCAGGGCTTTTTCTTTTCTCTTATTCATGTTCTTGTTTGAGATTTTATCTTGTTTAAGTGCATAAAAATCTTTTGGCAACTTATCTGTTTTGTTCAACCAATGATTTTGGTTTTCTTTTTTATATATACATACATATATATATATAAATTTTTAAGAGTAAAGATCTTAAAAGACCACAGCCATCAGTTAGTAAAGAAGATTAACTATTAAGCTAAGATTATGTTCTATATGCCATGTATGCTCATGATGTAGGTGATCATGGCCCTCCACAATTTCTTGTTCTTTATAAATATTGTCTTTTCATTAGCTTTCCTAAATCTTGTTCCATCATTCACTTACTGAAGCTCACTAGATAGATTATACGTTGTTTTTCTTCATCCTTCTTGCCTTCAATCTATCCTGTGAGTATCAAATTTTTCAAGCCCTCTTTCCTTATTATAGAAATTTGTACAATCTAAGACAATTCTGAAATTAGATAGTATGGTTGTCATTCAACCAGACAGTATCAATTTCTTCTTGTACAAGGCATGTCCTTCAGGAAGTTGGGGATCTTTGCTATATCCTGACCTTTGTAGCTGTGAGTGAATTTTATTTTTTGTTATCTCCTCTAAACTGATCCAATATCCATTTAATCATGCTTGCTGGTTAGGTTATGCATTGCTTTTCTCTAACCTTCTTGCCTTCAATCTATCCTGTGAGTAGCAATTTTTCCAAGCTTTCTTTCCTCATTATATGCTCTAGAAATTTCTCTATATGTTTTTTATATTAAGTACAAGTGTCTTTTTTATTTCCATTTTCTCAAAAACGTTGTTGTTTACATGTTTGGTTTATGGTATTCTCAAACTGAGGTTAGTTTTAGATAAAAACTTCAATAATCAGGTTCCCTATGAGGATAGATTACATTATCTTAGCAAAAAGGTTGGAAACTAGTATACTGACTATCAATCTATGGTAGGTACCAGAATCAACATAACATGGTGTTTACTTCAAAATAGTCAATGCTTCAAGTTAAATGAATCCAAGGATGTGCATTGTGGTGCAGAGGATATCGATTAAGAACGACAAATCGGGGAGCCGAATTCGAATTCCATTTGAACTCCTTGCATTCACTTGCGCACAAATACCCTTGGGAAAGGTATTAATCCATCTCTTCCCTCCAGTTATGGATTAAATAATAAAACAGACTGGATTCTATAGCTTTGGCTGGCAACCAGTCTACTGCAGAAAGTAATGACAACCTACTGCAGGATAATCTTCTGCCCAATCAGTCATGTCTCTTTCGAGACATGATCGCCCAAGCGTGTTTCACATATGGTACTTAACTGACTGACATTTCAAATGTTTTTCTTACATTTACTCATTGATACCAATCATTCGTACAAATTTCCTACACATTTTGAATATATAGAAAGTTACAATTACAAATCTATGAATGACTATATATTTCTGCTGCCTTAGTGACTGACAGATGTACATGTTCAGTTTGACATGTTTTTCCTTATTTGGTGCTACGCAATCAGTGTTTACTCAAAATTTGAACTTTGCTTTAGTACATTCATGTTACTGTCAAAAATGCTTAAGAATATCTTTCATTTATTATGAAGAATGAAGAAATTTATTATTTTAAAATATCCAGCCATTATTTTTTTTCATGCAAAACTATATTTCAATTATGACTTGTAAAAAAATCTGTGAGAGAATTTGAAGCTAAGGGTAATAAAAAAAATGGTAAAAGCTGATACAAAAATTAATTAGTTTCCAGAGATGTGAAATTATAGATCAGAATCAGAACATTGCAAAGAAAAATTTAATGACAGAATTATTTATCAGGCTTTTGAAGTGAGATAAAACTTTCTGAATAATGCAGAGGAATTCACTGTATTAATAATGGCAAATTTAATTTAATTTTCAAATGAATTAACTTTTTTTCTTGAATATATAGAGATATATACATATCTTATAGACAATGGCTTCCATACTTAAACATTTATATGCATGTATGTAAGTAAATTGAATAATAAATTTGCAAAATCTATGTTATGTGTTTCATTGTTTGAAAGGTATTTTTCAGACGAATAATAGTTTAACCAATGAAAACTTACAAGAAATACATACCAACTATAATTCTACACCTAGAGATACTCATTTGATGTATTGAAATGCATAATCTAGTCAGCATCATTCAGTTTTCTCCTATTGTTTTTTTTATTTTGATCACTTCAGTTTTTAAATGAATTACATATATGGAGTTAGATATCATATCTTCCATGTCAGTCAGTTAAGATACATGCTTGGGCGATCATGTTTAAAAAAAACATGACTGACTGTGCAGTAGGTTGCCATTACTTTCTGTGGTAGACTGGTTGCAAACCAAGGTTATAGAACTTAATCTTTCCTGCTATTTAACCTATAGCTAGAGGGAGAAGAGATGATTGATACTTTTCCCAAGGGTATTTGCATGTAAAGGAATGAAACAAATTCAAATGGAATTCGAACTCAGCTTATGTGTAAAAAGAACTCTGTCTATATGTAAACACACAGATATGTTTGGTCCATGGTATTCTCAAGTTGAAATCAGTTTTAGATTAAAAGCTTCAATAATCAGAAACTCAAAGTGGATAAAATACATTACCTTAGAAAAAATGTTTAAAACCACCATGCTGACTATGATTTTATTGTAGGTACCAAAATCAACATGACACGGAGATTACTTTAAAATAATCAATCCTACAAGTTTAAAAAAATCTTTACATCTAAAATGTTTTTATTTTTACATTTATTATATATATAGTCTCCTGTAAAATGACTCATTGCGTTTTCTTGAGCTAATGTTCTCAGCTGTCATTAAGTGGAAAGACTATATTGAAATTAATGCTAGGTCAGCTGCTAAAAAAGTCAGTTCATTGTGTCATGCAAGACAATTTTGTTTCCAGAATTTATCTTATATATCTATAAGTTTCCCATTCATCAATCTTTAAAATATTGCAACTACATATGGTTCGGTGCCACTGCTATTTACCTTGGGCTCCTTAATAAGATCCAAAAAAGAATCAGCAATATTATTGGTTCTAATCTAGCAGCTCGGCTATAAGGGTGCCGTTCTGTGCTTTTTTTTTTATAAATAATTCCATGATAGTTGTTCTGATGAGTTTTTTGTTATGGTACCTAGAATTTATGAATCTAAGTGCAGTACTAGATTTGCATTGATATCTCATCCATTTATAGTTGAGTTGGCTATAAGTTTTCTACTAAGTTTCTTTTCTTGCACATTTTCCCACCAACATTAATCTGCAAAAATTTAAGTGCAATGTCAATTGATATCTACTGTCTTCCTGATCACTCTTTTCTCTGTTCATTCATTATTAGTGTTTCTCTTCCTGATTCTTTTACACTTTGTAACCCCTTATATTTTAGTGGCTTTAAATGTGCTTTATGCTGTAATGGTTATCATCTCAGAATAAAAATATGAGAGCAGGGTTCAAATTCCAGTTGAATACATTCACTGATGTGTAAATACCCTTGGGAATGGTATTGATCTATTTCTTCTCCCTCCAGCTATAGGTTAAATAGCAGGACAGATTGGGGTCTGTAGCTTTGGTTGGCAGCAAGTCTACCACAGAAAGAAATGGCAACCTTCTCCAGATAGATATTCCGGGCTATAATCCTAGTTTCTATTCCCACCATAAAATCTGGACTAATTTTATTCTCTGGTTATGGTGGGAACAGAAACTGATTAGATCATTTTTGTCTATTGATTTTTGGTAAACTTTAAAATCTAATTTATCATTTGTTGTCTATTAATAAGAGGTTGAGGAAAGGTAGTTGTTTTTTCAAACTTGTGTGTGAATTCAATGACAGTTCCACCCCTATTGAGTTTCATTATCACATTTAATAGATTAGTAACATAAGTATAAAATAAGAAGACAACTATGTAGTTTAGGTAAGAAGAGCTGTTAAGTATGATGTATTTGAATGGTTGTTGGTTGTTTTTGTTTTTTGGCATATCAACCTTGGCGGGTCATTTATTGCCAACTAAATTTTTATTTCTTTATTGCCAATAATACCATTTTTTTTTTCTTTCAACAGTTTATTATTGTTTTTATATAAGTTTTGTGTCTAGTAATACTTTTTTCTTTTCGAGTAACAAGATTCATTGGTATTTGTTTTTAAGGGCAGGGTCCCCAAGTCCTACCCTGTTATTTAACCCATGACTGGAAGGAAGAGACAGATTAATATGTTTCCCAAGAGTACCAGTGCTTTAGCGAATGCAGGGTATTCAACTGGGTGTTTGAATGGGCCAGATTCTATGAATTTTTGAAAAAGACAAGCAAGAACACCACTGATAGGTGACCCTATGTGTAAGTCGAATCAAGCAGAAATTTTTCATAGACACACACACACATATCCAGATAATGGAATTACTTTTTTTGCATATTTTCAAAGATACAAAAATTTTCAAAGAATGCAGAAACTGGGAAGATGAGAGACAAACAAAAGTTTTGCGGTGAACAAATTTCAGACTGACCACAGATGTCTATTATTAATTTATGGTTTTAAACACTGGATTCCTATGCATACACAAATAGATTACAATTCTGGGGTACCATCTTATTAAATGATAATTTTAGGATGGAATAACAACTGTGCAGGATAAACTGAAATCAAGTACAAACAAAAACACTAGGTGTGATTTATAATTGTCGCTATTATATATTTTTAATTTTGCACATACACCTTTCCAAAAACTTAGGACATGAAGATGGGTTATCAAGAGTGATACCAAAAATACTGAACTATTTGAGGACATTGCAGCACTAAAATGTTAAATAGAAATAAAAAATAAATATTATGCAATTTAATATGCAAATTACTAGTTACCCTGGAAGAAATAAAAGAACAATCAGAACAAGTCATTTTTATTGTAGAAATAAAAAAAAAAGAAGACAACTAAGAGAATGTAGGAAAGAACTCAATCTAAACTTGAAAGCTTATTCAGTATGTGACAGAGTTCTCATGTTTACACAATGATTAGTAATACCTAGTATATTACAAAAGTGAATGCTAGTGGAATTTCAAACTGGAAATCCAGGAATTTCAAGGAAGAAATTTCCTAGTAAAAGCTATGATTGTGGTACAGTGGATTTTGGCTCGGAATGAGAAACCAGGGAGCCGAGTTCGAATTCCAGTTGAATCCATTGTATTCACTTACGCGCAAATACCCTTGGGAAAGGTATTAATCCGTCTCTTCCTTCCAGTTATGGGTTAAATAACAGGACAGACTGGGTTCTATAGCCTTGATCGGCAATCAGTCTACTGCAGAAAGCAATGGCAACCTACTGCGGGATAATCTTCTGCCCAGTCAGTCATGTCTCTTTCGAGGCATGATCGCCCAAGCGTGTATCACGTATGGCACTTAACTGACTGATTGCAGAACAATTCTGTTGTTTAGATAAGCACTCAGTTATGGAACAATCTGAGACAAAAAGATCTACCTTGAGAAAGAGTGCTATTTATGGTGTCCTGGAGCATTTCATTGTGCTCAAGTGGGATAGTCCATTGCTTGGGCTGTGATTGACTGCTGGTAAATGAGTGGAAGCATTTCTATATAAATACTAGCTTGATTCCAGTCATAGTTTGCAGGGTTTGTATTGAGTTACAACCTGCTTTATTTTTGTCTGCCAGCTGGACGCTAGCTGGGACCCTTACGCCGGTAAGTGTTGTTATTCTATTGTTATTCTATATGTATACTGGACCAAAATGGATCTAGACATTGGAAAAGTAGTAAAAACCTGTAGAGGTTGTAGTCTGGCAGCTAAATTACTTATCAGAAAAATACAATCTTGGGCAAAGACAGATATGCTCTGGTCAAGACTGCATATAGACTTTGCAGGTTTAAAGAACACATCACATTATCTTGTGTTACTGGATTACTTTACTAAGTGTCCTGAAATCTGTAAGTGCAAAAATACTTCTGCAATGAGGGTGGATTTGTTATACAAGCTGGTTGCAAGATATGGCATTCCAGATACCATAGTCTCAGATGATGGTATGCAATTCACTGTTCAAAAATTAAAAGATCTTTACAAAATGTTCTTGTTTGAACATATTACTATCATAATATCAAAGACCAAATAAAGAAGTTGAATGGTTCGTGGTTACATTTAAAAGAGCTTTAAATAAAAGTAAATAATGAAAAATTGAATGAAGAAGCACTAGAAAAATTTTAGAGATTTTACACAGTCAGTTAAGTGCCATACATGCTACACGCTTGGGCAATCATGTCTTGAAAGAGACATGACTGACTGGGCAGAAGATTATTCCCCAGTAGGTTGCCATTGCTTTCTGCGGTAGATTGGTTGCCAGCCAAGGCTATAGAATCCAATCTGTCATGTTATTTAACCCATAACTGAAGGGAAGAGATGGATTAATACCTTTACCAAGAGTATTTGTGCGTAAGTGAAAGTAATAAATTCAAATGGATTTCGGACTCGGCTCCCTGATTTCTTGTTCCAAGCTGATATCCACTTCACCACAATGACAGAATTAATGTTTGCAAGAAGAATTAAATCCGTTTTTGACAAGTTGTTATCAAGTTAAAAAAAAGAGTAAGACTGCATAACCAAAAAGACACTAGATTTTTTGCAGTTGTCAAAAAGTGTTTTTTTGAGTGTATAAAATAGAAATTAAATGTGGGAAGATGATATAATAATATTGCAAAATTAAAGAAGGTATACATGGTTTTAGGAAAAAATGGAAGTGTAAAAGACATTATAATCAGCTGAAGAAAATGTTTACTAACAAAAGACCTGAAAGAATGGAAGAACCTACGAAAGTGTTGTATGCTGTTTTTGATGAGTGAAAAAAGTTGTTGAATGTACAAGTATGATTTCAAGGAAAAGGAAATATACAGAAAAACTGAAGGTTGATCCTTTACATAAAAATAAAAAGTTAAATACATTGGTGAACTCACCAGAAAAAGGAGAGCCGTGACCATTAACAAATAAAATTAAATATTTGTTAATAAAAAAATCTCAGTAGGGAGATATTGTGGATCAAATAACATGCCTCCCGGTGAAAAAAATAGACTAGTCTAAATAAAGAACTTCAATTATATTAATAAAAAAAAAACACATTGAAGCCAATCTTCAGAGTATTTCTGACTGATGTTATGACAAGTGCCTGAGCCAGACTTGTATTATAACCACTAGAAAATGACTAATAAGTATGACAGTAATTTAAACGACAATTTATCCATCGCACATTGTGTGTATGCATGTGTGTGTTTGCACATAAGTATATACATATATAAACTTATTCATCCCAAGAAATAAATGAAATAAAACTAAACATTTGACTTACTTTTTATTTATCTTCAAAAGCAAAATCTGTAAACTTAATTATTGGAGCAATAAATTTCTTTAGTATTTTGCTTGATTTTACCTTTTGCCCTTTTCATGTTTTTCAAGAAATCAAATGTTTTGGCAAATATTTTTACAAGTGATATTAGCCACTTAATTTCTGGAAAATTTTTCTACTCTATTTGTTTCTTTTTTTTTTTTTTTTGCATTATTTATTTTGTGCCTAATAATTGCATTTGGCTCCAGACCATGCCCAATTGACATCACACACACACACACACACACAAATCAAGAAAAAAGAGATTGCCTAAGGTTTTATTCAACTCTATAATTTAATTTTCTGAATTGCATTATTTAGGGCTCATGTGGAAGCAGTTTGCTGAGTTGAGAAAGAAAGCCTGGGACTTGGAGCTTTGTTCCACTTCATTAATTTTGCTTGTTTCTTTTATTCATTAATTTATTTGTGATTTTTTTTATCTTAAAATTTTCTGGATCACTTTATGATGGTTCAGAAATGCACAGAAAAAATAAATGCAATAAAATTAAAAACAAAATACTTCTCTTCATTCAGAAATAAACTGAGAACAAAACAAAAACGTTACATTTCAATCAAATCCGTCTCTTTGGTATCATGACATCTTAGTCTCAACTCTGTGCTCAGCTCCTGGATCAAGTCAGATACTCTTTCCATCTTCTCATTACGCTGACATATAAAAGGTCATTTTTTTTCTCAAAATACATTCAGACAGTGGTTTGCAATCAAAATTATTAAACCTGCTTCTATGTTCCCTTGTTTATCTCTAATCAATTCCCCTGCCTTGAGCCTGTGGGAGAAGAGGCATGATACCATTTATTGAATAGAATATTCTTCTTTTATGAAATTCTATAATAAAGAGAAATTTCTGGTGAAGACAATGTCAAGAAAACTATGCCAATGTTCTTTAATACATTGTAAGAAAAAATTCTATTAGAATAAAAATTAATTAAAATGTATTGCTCAGAGGAGATCATTTCAAAAGAGAAGAATATTAAACTGAAGTAAAGGTAAGCAACATGTCTTTTACTTCCAAAGGTATCTGTTGTCTTCATCTTTATTATCTTAGTCACAATGTTTTGGCTGTTGTATGCTCTGAATGTTTCAGGTGATTGGAATTTTGTACTGGACTCTTTATTTCAATCACTCAGATAGATTGTTCCCATTCCATGAATCATGCCACTGCCATATGTCTTAGTTATCTCCATTTAACTTAAGGACACACAGCCAACTGGATAAAAGTGTTGGCTTGATCCAGTGATTTGAGCCAAAGAGTTGTGATTTCAATATCTGGCAACAGTAGTGGCAAACAAAAACTTAGAGAGTTGAGTTAAATGGAGATAACTAAGACATCCAATAGTGGCATGACTCATGGAACGAGAACAATTTACTTCAGTAATCAAAATAAAAGGTTTGGGTCAAAATTCAAGTTCAAAATGTTTTGTTTATTGTTGTGTTGTTATAAAAAATATAAAACTAATTTAATAAAGATCTGAGGTCAATGCATTTATAAAACAAAACAGATGCTAAACGGTTATCTTTGGAAGCCATCTTATCTGGAGAATTTTGAGTTACACAATTACCTGGAAGTGAACATAGAAGAAAGAAAAATAACAGCTGCAAAAATCATATCTAATAACTCCTCCTATATTTTTCTATATTCCTGAGATGAAGTATTTATATTATTCACAGTGTTCAATTGCACCCGAATGTGCATTGTGATGCAGTGGATATCAGCTCAGAATGAGAAATCAGGAAGCCGAGTTTGAATTCCAGATGAATTCCTTGCATTCACTTATGCACAAATACCCTTGGGAAAGGTATTAATCCATCTCTTCCCTCCAGTTATGGGTTAAATAACAATACAAATTGGGTTGAATAGCCTTGACTGGCAACCAGTCTGCTGCAGAAAGTAATGACAACCTACTGCAGGATAATCATCTGCTCAGTCAGTCATGTCTCTTTTGAGACATAATCGCCCAAGCATGTATCACGTATGGGAATTAACTAACTGACTGACTAACAGTGTTCAACCTGTTTTCCTCTTCTTTATTATCATCATCACAATGTTTTACACTCTGAACTTTTTAGGTGATTGGAATTTTGAACCGACCACTTCATTTCAATCCCTGAGATAGATTGTTCTCGTTCCATGATACTGCCATATATCTTAGTTATCTCCATTTAACTCAAGGACACATGGCCAAGTTGATAAAAGTGTTGGCTTGATTCAGTGATTTAACCCAAAATGTTTTGAGTTGAACACCTGGCAACAGTAGTAGTGAACAAAATCATAGAGTGTTGAGTTAAATGGAGATAACTAAGATATCTGGGAGCGGCATGACTCATGGAATGAGAACAATTTACTTCAGTAATCAAATAAAGGGTTTAGGTCAAAATTCCAGTTTGAAATGTTGGGAATATGACCATAAAGATGAAGACGACAGACTGAACAATATAAATAATAACTTCTTCTGTATACCAAGAGAGAATCATGGCTGAGTCAATTTAATAATCATTCTAAGAGCCAGCCAAAAAGATAGAAAAATGAACCATAATTAAGGAAATTCTTCCATCAGACCTTCACAAAACTTCAAATAGATGCTGAGAAAAAATAACTAATAAAAGAATTTTGAGAAATTAAACTGAAGATAAACTTTTCCAAAACAGAAACTATAATCTGAAATTGGAACCCTTTGTTTTTTCTTTATATTTTTAAATGTTTTCCCCCCCAAGCAATCACTAGTATTTAGGGGGTTAGAAGAAGAATGAAAAGAGGAAAAAGTGAGAAGTGAAAGGAAGATAAAAGAACAGGGTTCAAGAAAACAGAAGATGTTGATTGATGTTACATTCAAATTTTTGAAGATTGCAGGTAGCAGAGGAACAAGAAACCTGAAGAGTCCTACAGTGTGAAAAAAGAAAGTGTTAGAATAAAATTAATGGTTCCATTTAACTACTCAACAGTAAACCCACGAGACCTAGTTGCCAATCTAGTAACATGCTTAAATTCATGCAGTTGAGGAACCAGAGAAAAATGCTGAGCAAAACAGTTATCATGAAAAAGTGACATTAAGTTGATAAGCAAGAGATTAAAGTCAATATGCTGGCTCATGTTTGATTACTTTGACAGACCCATCTTCGAATTTTTTCAAGAATCACAAGATATACAGAAGGAGCCCCATATCAGATATAACAGTAACATTTAATACATAAGTAAAGGGTAGGTTTATGAATGTGCAAGATGGATTCTGAATAAATTTAGTATAAAAAATAAGAAAATTGTACATAAGGATGCACTAGTGGTAGTCTTGCCAAACTGCCTGTTGTTGCTAAACCAAAATATTAACCTAGTAATTCACTCCATAATATTAAAATAACCTCATCAGATCAAAACTTTCATATAGATGTTACACATGGCATCAAAGTCATTCAGAAACTAAACTCTCAAATGTATTCAACCGCTTTCTCAGGTTAATCTTTAAAACATGGTTTTGAGCAAATGAGGCTGTAGGTCATAGCAAAGACAATCCTTCTTTGAGCCTCATGAACTGTAGCAACTGAATCACAAAGAATTGCCCAAAATAACAGAAACCATATCACTTGATAAATTTCAACAGCAGCAAAAACTAAAATGGATATCAGATTTAAATAGAGAAGAAAATAATTACATAATAAAGATATTTACATTCTATACGACCCCCAAAAAAACATAAGTAAGGAAAAATTCCTATCAATAAAGAAAATATTATTTTATCAATTGACTAATACTAAATTTAAGGTATTATAGAAATTATTTTATTTGTTAATATTTAATCCATTCTAACTTAACTGCTTTCAAAAATGTCTTTTTGAAATTTCAGATAATTTTATTTTTATATTTGAGGATAAATTAAAAAGAAACATATTTAAAAATTATGCAGAAAAGCATTCCTATGAAAAGTATAAAAGGTTTTAAGGATTGGGGAGAATAAAACTTCAGCTGTGGTTTAGTTTGTTTTGTTTTATGATTTATTGACCTCAATGGCTTATTTAAATGCAAACAAAACTTTAACACTAGATTCATACAAACAGAATATGTATTCTTTGTAAGAAATCAGTTTGTAGATCAGGTTTAATTGATGCATTTTTGTAAAGAGGGTCTTTGTTGAGAGTCACAAGTATTGCCGGTATCTTTTTTATCAAAAGTTTTATTGTGGGTAATATTTTTTTTCCTTCAAAAAATATTGTCGGTAATATTTTTCCTTAAAAAATGTATTGCTGGTAATACTTTTTTGGCAAAAAAGTGTATTGCAGGTAATATTTTTTTTCAAAAATGTATTGCTAATATTTTTTTAACTTTCATTTTCTTTAAAAATGTAATGATGGTAATATTTTTTTCTTAAAAAATGTATGGCTGGTAATAGATTTTTTTCTTCAAAAATATATTGCTGGTAATAGTTTTTTTTCTTCAAAAATATATTGCTTGTGATATTTTCTTCTAAAAAATATTACTGGAATTTCCACTATAAAAGTTTATTTTCATGCTTTCATAATGTTTTGACCTCAGTTTGGGAGTTAACTTTTCCCTCATAGCTGTGACCTTAAAAGACACTACCACCCCAGGTCAGATTGGAGCTGGGAACAACAGCAATTATGAGGTGTTTCCACACTCCTGTAAACCCCTCAATCAGAAGCCTCACTGCTGGATGCAGTTTAACATCATAATCAGCACCAGGATTTAGTTATCACATACCTAGGACACCTTATTGGGGTGGAGTGTACCCCTCTGCAGAGGTGCAGTCAGTATATTCTGAAGTCCCAACTGACAGGACATTAAAACTTAAGGTGACTGAATTTTATTATTTCACTCATTAAATCAAGTGGGACATATGAATAAAAGACATTTTTTAAAGAATTATCTGTATAATCATGTTGCCAGGTTTAAAAATATTGAAGACACAGCATCGTCAATGTCAAAACCATCTAAGGCTGTCAGCATCTCCATTAAAATGCCATCTGGTTTTGCTGTTTTGTTTATTTTCAATTTGGTCAGAGCTGATTTCATTTTAGATTTTAATATTTCTGTTTCTTCAGTGGTGCTGGGTTTCCTCTTTTGTCATGGAATAGTTTTCCATTGTATTCGGTCAATCTCTGAGATATTTTTTCTTTCTCTAATATCCGTGTCCCTTCCTTGGATTTTAAGCATCCTGTTAATGAGTATGTAATTTGTCCTGTTATCTCTCTTATTTGTTTAAATACCTCTGACTTATCTTTAACTAACATCATAGTCTGGCTTTCCTGATGGCTACAATCTCCAGGAATTGAAATGCAATGTCAATTCTCATCTCTTTTCCACTTGACTCCAGTCCTTCCCTCGTTCTTTCTACATCACCCCCTATATCTTGTTATTTCCCTTTCTCACTCTACCTTCGCAATTGTCATCACACCTGTATTCCCATCCTTCTCTTGCCTTTTCTTGGACAACTCCTGTAACTGGTTTGGCTTTCTCTTTGCTCTTCTCTTGCTTAAACTTTTACTCTCTTATGTAGTCCTCTGCACATAAGTGGTAGTACCACCTTGATTGGTGTGAAATGATTAAAAAAATAAGGAAGAATCTACTGAGACAGGAAATCAGTGATGAAATCTAAGAGGATAAAAATGAGTGTAAAATATTAAATTACACAATCTGAGAAAGTGTAATAAATGAGAAAGAGAATTAAGAAAAATATGAAAAAGAGAGGAAGAAGAGATTAATGCTCAGACAGAAATGTTAAATTGGTAGATTTTATGATGTGTTGTTGTGTTGGGTTATTTAAACTGAATGTATGATGATCAGCAAAATAAGAGTCCAATATGCCAACTACAAGTTGGAGAAACAAAAATTTAAAGTTTTCATTTAAAATTATCCACTTAGCAATAAATACTAAAAATCGAATGAAATACATCATTTCTGTTAAAAAACTGGGGTTGCCTAATAATTATGGCCAGTAGTATAGGCTGACTTTCTGTGATAGACCAGTGAGAGTGAGGCATGTTGCCAACCAAGGTTATAGAACCCAATCTGTCCAGCTATTTAACCCATAGCTAGAAGGAGAAGAGACAGATTAATATTTTTCCCAAAGGTATTTGCATGTAAGTGAATGCAATGAATTCAACTAGAATTTGAACTTGACTCTCCAATTTCTTGTCCCAAGCCAATATCCACTGTACCACATCACGTATTTCTGTAACACCATCCCAAAAGGTTTTTTTGTTTTTATTGCAGCTAAGATAACTGACAGTAATAAATAATATTAGTACTAAATTAGGAAATGATTTGATTCAAGATGATGAATGTGATGAATATCTAGTAGCAAATCTGGGGCCAGCTAAAAAAAGAAAATCTTAATAAATGGTAATAAAAGAAAGGACAGAAAGAATGAAGAAAAGTGAAAAATAGTATGAACGAGGAAAAGATGACAAGAGCAAAAATGATTAAGCGAAGGAGACATTTCAAGAAGTGTGTAAATAAGCAAGAAATTAAATATGAAGCCAGAAGAAAAGTGGGGAGAAACAATCATGTGCTCAGCGTCTATGTTATTCAAAACTCATTACAAATCAAGAAAATATAGATGACAATCCACATTTATTCATCATTGAGATAAGCCTCTAAGGACTTCAAGCTTGACATTAAAAATTTTCATTGCTTTAGATGATTTGACTGAAGTCTATAATGTCATGTAATTATAAGCTACCATAGACTGATCCTCTTCATATTCCAATGGATTAATTAAAACATGAGGTCTGGGAAATGGTTTTCAGTTATTTGAGTCTACTTTGATGCACTTACACTTGACTGAAATGGCAGAATATTGCCAATTTATCACCAATAAAAAAATGTTTGCCTTTTTGAATAGATTATTAAGTAACTGTTAATTATATTTACAAAAACCTACTATGGTGTGTCATACCTAAGAAGGGTGGTTCATGGAAAAACAATAACCATTATGTGAAATAAGTAAAAAATAACTGAATAGAAGACACGGGCAGTGGAAAGAGAACAGTCTACCCCTATAGATTAAATAAAGGATTCAGTTCAGAATTCCTTGTAAAGCTGGAGAGTACAAACCAAAACAGTGTGATAAAGAAATAAGATGAGGATAATAGTCTGAATATAAATAGCATAAATAAGTTTGTGTGTAATCTAAAACAAATATGAAACCATATATTATTACTATTATTATTATTACTAGCAGTATAGCCTGGCATTGCTTGGGTGTAATGAAAGCTTTAAAACTAATCCATGGTTCTGGAGCTCAGACTAAAGAATATTTGTGTGAAGTTTGGTGAGAATTGGATAAAAATTGTGGATTTGCATAAAGGACATACAGACAGATAAACAGACACACACACAAACATCTTGCCTTTTATATATATATATATTATCGATTTTCTGCACTATTGTAAGAACTGCAACCTTGAAACTTCTGAATATCGTATCTTATGTCTTTGTCTATGAGTGTATCAAATTTGATTAATATCGGACCACTCCTTCTATAACCCGGTTTTTTCAATTATCGATTTTCGATATTTATCGGGCGTACCTCGACACAAAACCTAGCTAATAACACTTGATGACGCTTATACGACAACTATGTAAATTTTCAAGAAAATCAGTTCAGCCATTTCGGAGTCTATAGGTAATGGGTACACACACACACAGACACACAGACAAAGTTCCATTTATAAATAAATTTAGATTATTAAAGCTATTGTAATTAACAAAATGAGTGACCTAACTTTACCAATATTTGGCAATACATGAAAAGTGTAGTTTAAGTAAAGAAAAAAGATACAATGTTTAACAATATTCAAACAATGTAAGACTTCTTCAAGTTATTTTAAAAAATTGCATACAAGAAAAAAAATATAAAAGAAACACAAGTCTTTGTACAAACATCAGTTGTCTTAAGAAAGAATGGTTTTTACTTGTAATCAACGTGACAAAGTGAATGAAATAAATTCATTTTGTCACGTTGTTTATCAGTACAATCGTTTTTCTCAAGACAAGCGAAGTTAGTTGAAAGACTTGTATTTTTTTATATTTTATACTGGTTTGCAATTTTTAAACATAACTTGAAGAAAGACAGACAGTTATACAGTCATAAACATTATTAAACACTGCTGCCATATAGGGACAGGAGCTCCCCACTCTATACTTTTCAGTTTCAATAGAGCGAAAAAGCATCACCACATCTTTCTGGGTGACAAATTATTTCCTACCCTAATTGAACGGGTGTAGAGGCTCATCCCTTGTTTCCTGTTTAGGATGTGGTTTTTGGCTTTCTCTTTTCCAATCCTTTACTTTTTTCCAATCTTTTACTCTTATTTTTTTTTTTTTCAATTGGAGTAGATAGACTAAACTATCGCCCAGTATACACTCCACCCACGTCTATTGGATGGGTGAAGAGGCTCATCCCTTGTTTCCTGTTTAGGATGTGGTTTCCGGCTTTCTCTTTTCCAATCTTTTCACTCTTTTCTTTTTTTCAATTGGAGTAGATAGACTAAACTATCGCCCGGTTCACACTCCACCCATGTCTATTGGACGGGTGAAGAGGCTCATCCCTTGTTTCCTGTTTAGGATGTGGTTTCCAGCTTTCTCTTTTCCAATCTTTTCACTCTTACGTAGCCCCCTGCGCATCAGTGGCATTACCGCCTTGCTTGGGGTGATATGATTTTAAAAAAAAAATCCCTTTCCTTTAGATAAAACTTTGCAAGCCACTTGCTGCTCTGTTTTTATGTAAAGTGTTCAAACAAACTGTATTCTTAGTTCTACCAGTTTTAACCTTTAAGATTAAGACTATGGATTCAATGTAGTTGTTCCATTTGAGGTCATTTAAGAGAGTGAGGCATGTTGGCAAGAGCTCCTCAGTCTTTACTTTCCAGTATCAAAGAGTAGAAAAAGAGTGAAAAAGCATCTTCACATACTTGTGGGTGAGAAATTATTTCCCACCATACAATCCCTTTCCCTCGGATAAAACCTTGCAAGCCTCTTGCTTCTTTGTTGCTATTTCTATGTAAAGTGCACAAAATAAGAATATTACATATAAATTCATCCAGAAATATCTCAAACTTTCAACTCGGGAAGAAGACCAATATGTGAAACACTGTCAAATGCCTTTGAGATATTCACAGCAACAGCAAGAGCTTCATCATTATTATATAAAGCTGCCTAAAAATGATTATTTTAATAGACAATGTTAAATATGACATGGAAGTAAATTGGAATAGCAAATGTTACCTTCCAGAAGCTAAAATAATTATTAAAGGATATTGTTAGAAACAAAGAAAAGAGTGCTGAGCTACTACGTAATATCGGTCCCCTTATAGTGCATGAATGCTAGACAATTTCTGTACTCAGGAAGATCTTCAACACAGAAGCTGCCCAGTCGTCATTTTCCAGTCCTGTGGGCAACAAATTATTTTTTCACCCTACACTCTCTTTCTCCCAGACTGAACGTCACAAGCCTCTTGCCACTATAACTGCTTCCATGGAAAGTGTTCAAACCAGCTACATTACTTAGTTCCACCAGTTATTTCTTCTTGGCTAAAATCTACAATACGCTACACATTATAGCAATCTACTCTCATCCTCTTTCTATTCAGTTGGTGATATGTAAGTGCCACTCGAACTGTTTCTTTCCCTTGTGAAAGTGGTTCTTAAGATCACTACAATCATAACATGTTCATATCTAAGGTGAACTACTATCTTCCCACATATCCACATTAGTCTCTTACTCTGTAAATCTCAACCTCGAGTGGCTCTTGGGCCTTGTAAAGAAAGGACATTTTTTACAGTGATGCTCACTATCACTGTAAAAAATGTCCTTTCTTTCATTAATTATTATTAATAATGACAGCTTTACTCTTAACAGTAAATTTTAAAGTAAAAAGTAAATTCAAAGGGTGATTTTTAAGAAGACTAGACACTCTCACAAAAAAAACCCAAAAAAACTACTGTCAAGACCTGGAAAGAGACAGTTTTAATTTGAAGAAGAAATTAGAAACCCTTAACTGTCAGAAGATTGAGTGCATTGCTTTTTAAAGTAACAGGTAAATTCAAAGGTTGATTTTCTAAGAAGACTAGACACTCTCACAAAAAAGAAAAAACTACTGCCAAAACCTGGAAAGAAACAGTTTTACTTTGAAGAAGAAATTACAAACTCTTAACTGTCAGAGTGCATTGCTGTGAGCAAAAGAGACAGCTCTGGGTAAGAGTTACACACTGGGGACATCAAAAGCAGTTCTGAAACTAACTATCTGGATAGTGTTGATATGGCACAAATCTGAAAGTGCATCGGAACAGTAGAAAATAATTCTTACAGAAGAAACAAGGTAAGAAGTGACTGAAAAATATACTTAGAAAAAATAAGTGCAGGACTGCTATGTAACATCTACTATGTACTCCATACTTCCAGCCTTGTGCCACATCTAACCTACACTTAGAAAAACCACACACCACATTTGCTGACAACTATGCATTCTGTTTTCTTAGAGTTGATAGTTCTTTCTTCTTGCTATCATTTATTAACTTATCTAAGACTGAAATTTTCTATAAGACAGAAATTTTTCAATAAAGTAAACAACTAGTACTAGATTGTTGGTAAGGTCTTATCATCTTACAGTTGAAATATTGTTCTATCTATTAATAATGTTCAAAAATGCTCTATTGTTGAGTGTCCTCTTGCATCTTAGGGGGTTTATTGCCTTGCTTGAGTAAAATGATTAAAAACAAAAAACACTACAAAATACAGCTAAAGATGACAAATGCATTAAAGAATGTATTAGAATTTGCCCTTTTTTATTATTATAAAAATATTCACCCTGAGCAAAGCTCAAGAACTATTTTATTTTATTTTACTTCATGATCAAGTATTGGTTTTACAAATAGTTTGAAGACATATCTGTGAAAAGCATGATCATTATTAAAAGGTTATTGTTGAAGTCATATGATGTTCTAGAGAGTATCATTCATTCTTCAGCTAATATCTTGTATTGGCCACATATGTTTTTGCTTGACCATATGAGCCCTGAAATGAAGATTTACCTGTTTTTCACAAAAAATATACATGTAAATATATTTATTATTTTTAAGACACTGATATATCAGTTGATAACGAAATCTTAATAATACAAAAATACAGACTTTGGTCTATTTAACAAGAAAAATATAAATATTTGGGAAATGTTCTAACAGAAGACTGAAAGTGTGACACAGAGATCTGAAGGTGAATTGTCATTGCAAAGGACACATTCCAGAAGCTAAGTAGAGTATTAAAAGACAGGAAAATTTTGCTAGAAACAAAGAAGAGAGTACTGGATTTCTATGTGATGTCTGTTCTTGAATATGGCAGTGAATGCAGGACAATATCATCAAAGATGAATGAAAAACTTGAAGCAACTGAAATGTAGTTCTACAGAAGGATAACGTGAATATCATGGATTGAGCATGTGAGCAATGATGAGGTTTTGGAAAGGATGAAAACAAAAAGGAAATTAATACTGAGCATCAGAAAGGAGACAGCTAAAGTTCCTGGGACATACAATGAGGAAGGAGGGCTTGGAGAACCTCATACTAACAAGCCAAATAGAAGGAGGGAGAGACAGGGGAAAACAGCATGTAACATACTTGACTGGCCTGAGCAGGCGGATGGCAGAATGGGGGTTGCGTGGTGTAACAGGAGAAAGTGTTCTAAGAGCCACCAGGGATAAGGAGACTTGGAAGGTCATGATTGCCTACGTCCTGAAAGGATGAGGCACATAGAAGAAGAAGAAGAAGAAGAAGAAGAATTACTGATATTTCCATTACCCTATGAAAATGTTCCAAACATTCGGTTCTGAAACCAAAAATAGTTTCATGTAATATCTTCAGGAACTATATTAATTTCTTTATAACTTATATCCATGGATATATATATATATATATATATATATATATATATATGGCTTATCATTTGATTTCATAAATTTGTACATTAATGGAAAAATTTAACTTTGAGATAACTCTGTGCAGGGCCCGGAGGTTTTTTCCATCTGAATCTATCCTGCACATTTATAAATCTACCATCCACACATGCATTGAATGCTGTTGCCATATCTGGTCGGGTGCCCCTGCTATTCTCCTTGGGATTCTCGACAAGGTACAGTGGAGGGTCTGTAATGTGATCGATACTGACTTGGCAGACCGCCTGCAGTCTCTCTCTCACCGGCGCGACGTGGCTTCCCTGTGCCTCTTCTATAAATACTTCCATGGCTTCTGCTCCGATGAACTTAGATCACAGATGCCCCCTAGGTTCGAATTTGCACAAGATACTAGATTAGCAACTAGATCCCACCCTTTTACAGTGAAACCGATAAAATGCAACCGCAACTTCTACTCCAACAGTTTCTTTTCTTGTACTTCCCAACTGTGGAATTCCCTTCCACATGACTGCTTCCCCAATGGCTACAATCTCCAGGAGTTTAAATGTAAGGTCAATGGACACCTCCTAACACAATAACTCGCTTCCATTCTTTCAAACACTCTTCCCATCCTAACAAACTACCTATCACCCCCCCTGCTTCTGACATTTCCTATATCTAACCACTCTTTCTATTTACATTCCCCTATGTAGCCCCAAGCGCAATAGTGGCAGTGGAATGCCTTGCTTGGGGTAAAACGATTAAAAAAAAAAAAAAAAAAAAAAAAAAAAAAGTTAGCCTCTCTTTAACTTTTCCCTCTAGCTTATTTTTAAAGAAATTAAATCATGAAATGATTTACCACAGCAAATGCACTTCTTGTGTATTTCAAATAATCAGAATACAAAAATTCACTAAGGTTAGATTGTTTACCCAGTTTCATCTACTTATATATGCTGTGTTCAATCACATGAATAATTATGGATGATCAGGGCTCTCCACAGTTTCCTGTTCAAACCAATATTTATCATCTTCCCATCTTTCCCAGGTCCTGTTCTGCTATCCATTCATTTAAGCCCATTAGGTAGGTTACTGTTTCCCTTTAACTCTCTTACTTTCAACATAACCTGTAAGTGTTAAATTCTCCAACCCTTCTTTCTTTATTATTTTTTTTTTTGATCATATCTCCCCAAGCAAGGTGATAATGCCACTGATGCACAGGGGGCTACGTAAGGGTAAAAAGAATGGAAAAGAGAAAGCTGGAAACCACATCCTAAACAGGGAACAAGGGATGAGACTCTTCACCTGTTCAATAGATGTGGGTGGAGTGTGAACCGGGTGATAGTTTAGTTTTGTCTATCTAGTCCAATACTAGATGTGTAGTGATGTAATCAATAGAAGCTCAGGATAAGAAGTTCGAAAGCCAAGTTTGAATTCCATTTGGGTTTTTTAACTTACATCAAAATACCTTCGAAAAATAATCAGTTTAATTCCTCCAATCAGCTAGAAGCTAAATACAAGGAACTGTATTTGGATAAATCATTGTTATTCTCAAATAATTCTTATGAAATATTTACTCACAAGAAAAATAAATTATTCTTACAATCCAAAATACATTCTGGTTTTAATTATTCCACAAAGTGTTGAAAAGACAAAAAAAGACAAGTCAAGTCAGTCAATGAATCAGTTGACCTCATGTACCCCCCAAAATTTCGACTGTTTTATTCTGCTCCTTATTATAAGTGTTTTTTCTTTATTTTCTTCAAAACTTCCTGATTCTTACTACCAGACAGTCTCCACACAGATGAAGAAGAGATCTGAAGCAGCAGAAATGGGGTTCTCCAGAAAGATGATGAGGATACTATGGACTGAACATGCAAGCAAAGTTTTAGAGGAAATGGAAACAAAAAAGACACTTGTACTTAACACCAGAAAGAAATCACTGAAATTTCTGGAAATCAGTTGACCTTGAACTTGAAGAACCCAAGATTGTATTTGTCAGGGAAACACTCCCTCAGGAGTCTGTTTCACAAAATAACAGTTCTGGAGATGACGCTGAGTGGAACAAAATAACAGATAAGGATTGGGGATGATCTGCAATGTGAATATTTCATAGTCTCTCATGGCTTCAAAGGTCTGAGTTGGTGGAAGAAAGAAACAAAACTCATTTGAACATCTGTCACAGTAACAGTTACAAAGTAATGAGAGGCTAGCAAGATTTTGTTTGTGGGGTAAAGGTTGCAGAGTGAGGAATAATTTATTACCCACAAAGCTATATAATATCTTTTGAACTCTGTCAGAAAAGTTATCTACCTTTTTAGGTAATTTCCAATCAGTGAATTTTCTACTGTATTTATTTCAGTACAAGAGTGGCATATTACAGCCAAAAATTATGAATTTTCAGCTGAATTATTGTCCAGTTAGTAAAAATTAATAAACTAACAAAAACTTCAGTGCCAGGAGGAATATCCGAAAGAGTTGTCTTCCATGAAAAGTTAGTAAATTGAGATTTGTAACAAAATTGAACTCACTTTCAAAGAATTCAAAATATTAATTTATCATTTTGATTACAAACTGTCTGTTTGCGAAATATATGTTTATAAAATATTTCCCAGGAAAACTCAGCCAGAATTATCTACCTTGTTTCCAAATTTAATGGGTCACATGAAAGCATATCCAACTTTATAAATTTAATATTACCACCAGCCAATGAAAACACAGAAAAAAATTACTTGTTTTATAAGAAGTGAATTTCTTATATAAATGTTAGGCAAACATCACTTTAGAATAGAATGAGGTGATGTTATATGAATTATCTAAATGATTTGTCAGTTAAGGCTGAGTAATTTGGCTTTCTTGTTTCTACCCAAAGGCACTAATTTCCTGCATTAACCAATAATTTTCACAATGTTTACATTAATCTTACATTTGGAATACTTGCACATTTATTCAGATTTACTTGCGAAGTGAGAGAATTTCAGAAATTAATCATTGTTAAAGCAAACAAATTATGTCACCATTAATCAAAAAGAATAGGATTTGTCTCTTTTAACATTCCTTCTGGAACTAAATTACAGATTTCAATGTGCACAGCATGCAAACCAGTGAGTAAATTAGCACAGAGACTCAAGTGAGTAGAACAGTGTGTAAATATCTGCTGTTGGAAGAGAATTTGTGATCTGCTGACAACATCCTTTTCCTGGTAAGAATCATGGATATTTCCTCATACAAATTCCTGTCAAGTTCATTACATTCAATTATGTGCAAATACTCCTGGGAAATATATTAATTGATCTCTTCTCACTTTTGATATTGCTTAAAAAGCAGTAAAGACTGGACTCTCTAGCCGTGGTTGGCAGCCCTTCTAGGAGAAGAAGAACTCTGAATACAAAACTATTGCCAAGGGTTGCACAGCAATGAGGAGCAGAAGAAGTTAAAAAATCCTCAACAGACACTTGCTATCACAGCCATAAATTCATGCATCTTTTTTTCTTTTTTTTTTTTAATCATCTCACCCCAAACAAGGCATTCCACTGCCACTATTGCGCATGGGGCTACATAGGGGAAGGTAAAGAGAAGGAGTGGTTAGACATTGGGAATGTCAGGAGAAAGGTGACAGATGAGTAAGGATAGCGAGGATGAGGGTTGGGCAGATGGTAAGAGTGTTTGATAGAATGGGAGCAGGTTAGTGTGTTAGGAGGTGTCTATTGACCTTACATTTAAACTCCTGGAGATTGTAGCTGTCGGGGAAGCAATCATTTGGAAGAGAATTCCACAGTCGAGAAGTGCGAGGAAAGAAACTGTTGGAGTAGAAGTTACGGCTGCATTTTATTGGTTTCACTGTAAAAGGGTGGGATCTAGTTGCTAATCTACGTTGCCTTTTGATTCACAACTAATAAGGACAAACATTATCCAGTTTATATTCTTTTCCTTTTATTATATGCCATGGCCCTGATAGAATAAGGGTGATCATGTCTTTCCACAACTTTTTATGTTTTGTAGCTCTAAGAATTCATTATGCCTCCTAATCTCTTTTTTTGCAATCCATTCACAAAAACTCATTAAGTAGGTTTCTTAATTTTGTTTCTCTGGCCTTAATGAAGATGCATAATCAGGAAAGAGGACTTTGAAAATATGACACAGGACATAAGTAAGGCAAAGGAAACAGAGGAAATCAGCACATAACCTACCTAAAGAGCTTGTGAAAATGATTTCTTTTCCTTTTCTTCATAGAAGTGCAATTCTTCTGTCAAAAAATACTAAAAGATTTGAGCCCAGACACTGTATAACTGATGTCAATATCTGCCTGCAACTCATTTCCGGCCAAAATTTAAAATTTCACTCTTAGCCATTTCCATTGGCTCTTTCCTCTCCATATTTTCTCACTTATTATCCTCTTCACTTTCTATTTATTCTGTATCTTTTCCTTTCTTCTTCTTCATATGTCATCTTATTTACTGATCTTTTCTTCCCTCTTTCTTTTCTCCTTTTTTAATAATTTTTTAACTCATACGAGAAAAAAAAATTAAAATAAAGGGAAGTGGTGTTTTTTAAAAAAATTTAAAATAAAACCAGATGAGACATTGTTCTTTCAACGTAAAAACAAAAAGTACAATTTTGTACCAGTTTGTAGTTTGTACATGTTCTAAATTAAAAATTATTAATAAATATTCATTGCTGCATTTTTATATTAAGCAATGCAATTATTTTGTTCATTCTTATTCATTTATACAAATATATACAAATGAATAAGAATGAACAAAATAATTGTGTTGTTCAAAAAAATTAATTTAAAACAGTGCTCAACATAAAAATGCAGCAATGATATATATAGATAGATAGATAGATAGATAGATAGATAGATAGATAGTCATCCACAGACAGATCTGTTTTGCTGTATCACAGCTCATCAGTATGGTTAGACAGCCGATTGCTTTTTACCCAAAACTGAATTGGCATAGATAGATATATGTAACTTTTCATTTGATCTCGTGGTCTTTTTCTTTTTTCAGGACATAAATTATATAAAAATTGTCCAAATGTTTTGTTTATTCAAGCACTTTTGGCTATACTATTTTTGAGGATGAATGTTATTTTACATGTAACAGAATGTATGTCGTGTTATGTATGATATACGTTAGTGTGTATATGTTATGTACCAAACACAGTGGATATTTTGTTAGTGTGCTTGTAGATGATATCATTTAATGTTGGTTTTCAATAATAAGCTCAATAATATCAACTACGAACACACTAACAGGTGATGCAGTTTGCATTATTCTAGACCCTGTCGTCAGGGAAGAATCTTAGAATTTTTAACTGAAATGATCTGTATTCCAGAACAATATTTTTCTTTCTTGTGGGTATATATATATATATATATATATATATATATATATATATATACACACACACCAATTAGCTTATTTGTGACTGTATTTTTATTGCTCACAGTTGCTTTTGTGAACTTAATACAAGGTCAAAGAGCCACTCAAGACAGAATTAATGAATTAGATTGTTTTAAGAGCATAAAAGGAGGAAGTAAGAAATGCATATTAAGGGAACATGTAGAATAATGGTTGTCCCTAAACTTGAAAATATTATGATTATAATGATTAGGGAAGCATCTTTTGTGTAGTCTGTTCCATAAAGTAGTAGTTCTAATGAAGAATCTGTCCCAATGGAATATCTTCCTTACTAATAAAATACAAAAGGAATGACAATGTCAACCATGTATACATGCCATAGCAGGTCCTAGCTGTGAAGGTTTGAACTGGTAAACTTAAGATAGTGTTTCTGAACATTTGCCATGGAAATAGCAATAGAGTAGGAAGAGGCTTGCAATATTTTTTTCTGTAGAGAAAGGGTTTGTATAGCGGAAGATAATTTTTCACCTACAAATTCAATTCTTTAGAAATATAATCTTCAAGTTATTCATGTTTATATCATGTCATGGAGGATTTTACTTGTGATATGTACTTTTATAAAGAAAGATTTGTATGTCTGTTCTGAAATCAGAATATGAACAATGCTTCTAATTTAAAGAACTAATTTTCCCAGGAAAATGAAGGTTGATTTTAGATTCTAACCACAGTGGATAAAATAGTCTTGATTAACAGCACCAGCAGCAGCCAGGAATGACCATTCCTTGAAAGGCACGAACTCACTCGGACAGACACATGCTCCTCTGCCATTCTGAAGATGAGATTTTGATCTCAAAATATTAATGCATAATAAATAGGTAATACCCAAAAACTTCTTTACCTTTTTTTTATTTTACTAAACGCATTGTGACAGCCTTCAAGACCTAACCATATACCTAATATACACAATGCTTCAAGCAAATTACAAAACTTTACTGTCTTGATTACATTTTGCTGGGTACAAAGCATACAGCTATCAGTCATTTAATGCTTTGTCACTCCCCATCCCAAGTTCCTTCTGCACAAATTCTTGGGTTACTTTGTTTACCCAGTAACAGATAAGCTTCCTACTACCACTTGCTTTGTGTCTAGTAAACAGTAGTGATGACAAAATATCTTTCAAGAAATGAGAGAATTAGGCATTCTTTCGAGTGGTAAAAAACAAATAAGCCCCATCAATAAAAAAACATTCTAATTTCAAGACAATTACTCTATCTCTTGATAATCATTCTTATTTAAAAAACACTTTGATTGCTCTTAAAACAATCCCAAAGGATCTTTTACTAGACAGTTTCAATTAACAGATCAGTTTTCAGAGATCAGAGAGCCAAACAACAGTAGTTTTGTACCTCAGCAGAAGTTCTTATGTACACAAAGATTAATGGATGCCAGGATCTTTCAGAGTGAATAATATTAACATACAATTTCTTAGTCAACATGGTTTTAGACTCTCTCTTAAAAGAATCTAGTTTTTTCAAATTAATGTGAGGCAAAGGGCAAAACACACATCCATATTGTTGGTATGTTGGTGAATGAAATCAGCATTGCCAGGACAGTGAGCAGACTGTCTTGTTGTAAAGATAGAATCTTAGATCCAATCTACTTCTATTTTCATATTTAGGTGAGATGAAGGCATCAACTTGCAACTCTGATTCGTATAAGCATCTATTCATAATTATGGAATGGCAGAGTGTTCCCTAATGTATAAACGGATCATTTCATTATCTTTTTAGATTTCTGCAAAATTGACAGTTGTTTCAGCACTTAGTTAGATTTACAGATTTGCAACTGTTTTATCAAACAGAGTGTATTTAGGTGACTATTCACCATGAAGATAAAACTGGGTTTGATATGAATGTTCTCAGTATATTTTAAATATTTTAAAAGTGTGGCATACATGTGAGTCATCAAGAATTGAAAAAAAAAAATAACAGAAATATGAAAAGTAGAAAAAGAAGAGGAAGTGAAAAACTGAAGTTTGTTAATGATGAGCCAACCAACATCAAAGATTCTTTTGGATATACAGTAATATTAGTACATTTATACATTGATAAAATTTGCAGTATTTAAATGGTATGATTTTAACAAACTGTTTTTTCATACAGAGAGCAAAATAAACAGGCAAATTGTAGAAAGTCGAGATTTGATATTATATACAAGGACATATATGGATCATATTGACATCATTTATTATCAATAATTTCCAACATTATTAATAATGAATAATTTTAAAGTGATCTCCATATGGTTTTGTTTATAATACTAAATATCTTTGCATTTTTCAATTTGCCTGTTTATTAACTATCAAGGCTCAATACAAACAGTCTCAGGGGAATCAGTAAAAGCTGTTAAAACTTTTATATACCAAGGAAACAAGATAAATTTTACTGAAAAGAATATGAAAATTTGCATAGCTAAAACCTTGGCTATCTTCAATTTTGTACATAGGGAAAATCAGGAGAAGATTGTTCAAGCATGCGTGCCCCCTCCTTTGTGATAGTAGCTAATATAATGATGCTATACAAAGATGCCAAATATCTTTTTTTTTAATCATTTCGCCCCAAAACAAGGCAGTACCACCACTGATGTGCAGGGGGCTACATAGCAGAGTTAAAGTTTTAGGCAGAAGGAGACTGAAGAGAAAGACGAATCAGTTACTAGGGGTGTCAGAGAAAAAACAAGAGAAGGATGTGAACACAGGAGTGAAGACAGTTGCGACAGTAGAGAGAAAAGAAAAGAACAAGATACATGGAAGTGATGTAGAAAGGATTGGAGTCAAGTTGATAAGAGATGGGAATTGACTTTGCCTTTAAATTCCTGGAGGTTATAGTTGTCAAGAAAGCAAGTATATGAAAAGGAGTTCCACAGGCGAGAAGTATGAGGAAAGAAGCTGCTGGAGTAGAATTGTCGGCTGCATTCAATTGATTTAACTGTAGAAGGGTGGGACCTTGTTGCCAGTCTGGTTGCAAGAGTAAGTTCTTGTTGAGGGGGCACCAGTGACCTAAGTTCATCAGAGCAGAAGTCATGAAAATATTTGTAGAAAAGACAGAGAGAAGCCACATCCTGCCGTTGAGAAAGTGGCGAGTTGAGCTGCCAGGTCGGGATCAATCATATTACAGATTCTCCTTTGGAGCCTGTTGAGAACACTGAGATAAACAGCAGGGGTGCCAGTCCTTGGTTAGATAAAGACATAAGCTTCTTCAACATCAAGCAGAGGTCTTTCAAGGTGACACCCTTGTATCTTTTCTTTGTTATTATGGTGAACATTATCATCTAGGTTTTTTATTGCTAAAACTCTCAAATCAATATACTGCAAAAAAAAAAGGTAACTGATGGAAACTGTACAGATAACCTGGCTATCATTGTAGACACCATTAACAATGCCACCCTACTCCTACATTATCTAGAAAATGCTAGAACTGAAATAAATTCTACTGAAAAACATGTGAAAATATGTATAACTAAAGCCTGAGCTACCTTGAATATAATAGACTAGCAGTATAGCCCAGTGTTACTTGGGTGTAATGAAAGCTTTAAAACTAATCCATGGTCTTGGAGCTCAGACTCAGCGTAAAGAATATTTGTGTGAAGTTTGGTGAGAATCTGATAAAAATTGTGGATTTGTATAAAGGACATACAGACACACAGACACACACGCAAACATCTTGCCTTTTATATGTATATATATTATCAATTTTCTGCACTATTGTAAGTACTGCAATCTTGAAACTTCTGAATATCGTTTCTTATGTCTTTGTCTATGAGTGTATGAAATTTGATTAAAGTCGGACCACTCCTTCTATAACGTGATTTTTTCAATGATCGATTTTTGATATTTATCTGGGGCACATGGACACAAAACCTAGCTAAGAACACTCGCAGATGCTTATACTACAACTGTGTAAATTTTCAAGAAAATCGGTTCAGCCGTTTCAGAGTCTATAGGTAATGGATACACACACACACAGACAAAGTTCCATTTATAAATAAGTTTAGATAAAATCTGGTTAATCTAATCCACAAGACAACCTCAAGTGAAGATTCTTTCAAGCAACTGAAGAGGCAGTGTTAATGTATTGTGCCACAGCTTGGACATTAACTAAAAGCTTTAAAGCAAGCTTGAGGGAACCTACACCCAGATGCTATACTTAAGATCTCTCAAAGACAACATCCAACTAAAAACACACCTCTATGAACCCATCATTAATATTTTTACTACCTTATGCAAAGACAGAAGAGGTTTTGCACGCCACTGCTAGTGAGTAAAACAAGAATTTGTAAATGGTCTACAGTTCTGGACTCCAAGCTATGGAGCAAGATGGGTTGGTTGCTCAGTAACCACCTACACTGAAAAGTTATTTTATGACAAAATGTCACCCTAATGATCCGTGATAGCTGGTGTGATAGACTCATGAATGTCTGAACATCTTTTTCTATGTGCCTTGTCCTTTAAGGACGTAGGCGATCATGGCTTTCCACATCTCCTTATCCCTGGTGGCTCTGAGCACACTTTCTCCTGTTACACCAAGCAACACCTGTTCTGTCATCCACCTGCTCAGGCCTCTCAAATATGTTATCCACTGCTTTCCCCTGTTTCTTTTTCTCTCTCTTTTAGTATCAGGTTCTCCAAGCTCTCTTTCCTTATTGCATGTCCCAGGAACTTTAGCTGTCTCTTCCTGATGCTCAATATTAATTTCCTTTTCATTTCAATCCTTTCTAAAACGTCATCATTGCTCACGTTCAATCCATGATATCTGCAGCATCCGTCTGTAGAACCACATTTCAATTGCTTCAAGTTTTTCCTTCATCTTTGATGATATTGTCTGGCATTCACTACCATAATGTTTGAATGTTTTGTTGTTTTTTTTTGTAATTCCTTTCATTGTTTGTAGATGTGCTACTCGTGTAACAGATATTGGCACAGAAAATGGAATCTTCAAAACTGAGATCAAATTCTGACCAAGTCTGTTATATTAATTTTTACACTAATAGCCTTTGAAAAGATATGAATCCATCTCTTCAACATAATGGATTAAATAGCAGTGTAGGCCAGATGCCAGATGCCAGTAGAAGCAAAGGACCGTTCTGAATTAAAATGTTTTAAAACATTGATAGCAAGAGACTACTCAGTTTTTTTGTTTTTTTTAACTAAGTCAAATCAAAGATTATTTCTTCCTGTTAATACAGTGTCACCCAGTACAAACTGTCACATCTGATTCAGAAAGGTGAGACACTGCCAAATCATACTTATTGCCTAGAGAAATGCCATGAAGAAAAATTGCTCAGCATGGCACCCTGATAATCATGAAGATTATTGGTTGCTTAAATTTACCTATCTTCACATTTCTTCTACCTTTCATAAAGATCATAGCTTTTCACAACTTATCTTTTGTAACTAGCCCTTCCCCCACCCCGTATATCCTCCCCTTTCTCTCCCCCTTGCAACTGTCATTACACCTGCATTTTCATCTTTCTATTGCTTCTTTCTAATTAGTTTGTAATCCTCTTCTCCCTCCTCTAATTAATTTTCTTTCAGTTATGTAAACCCTGCACATCAGTGGCATTTACGCCTTGCCCGGGGTGAAACAATTAAAAAAAAAAAAATTCTTAGCAATTTCTTGCTAGAATATCTCAGTGACTTGGAATGTTTGCAAGGTCTCAGTCAGTTTCAAAAATAAAAAGATATGCTTGATAGCTGTGACAATAATATTATTAAAGTTATTTCAAATCCCACTCCTTTTAAAAAAAGGAGAGAGTAATTTAAAATTAGATTCAAAACTTATATCAACAAGTGAAGAATATATGCAGGGCTCAGTGTCACATCTCATCTATTTCTTGGTTTTGATCAAAAAGACCTTTACACAAACATAGGCACCTGGCTGAAGAAAGACTATTTTTTATGCACTTCAAGAACTTTTTTTTATCTCATCCCAGGTTGGAAGAGGGGAGTGTTAGAAGATTTAACATGACTGACCCCATAGCTAAAGTAAAAAAAATGAAATACCTTGTTGTGTCATCTGCATACACATGCCTATTTGAGAGGTTACTTGCTGTTTCCCTTTTTTCTCTTACTTTCATATGTCCTCTGTGTATCAAACTCTTTGAGCCTTCTTTTCTCATAATATGTCCCAGACTAACACTTTCTGATTATAAGGGTCCTCTTTGTTTCTAGTTTTCTTAAAAACTCACAAGTTATTCTCCATATTCTTCTTCAGAAATCTCTCCCTGCTGCCTTGGGTTAAGCCTTCTTTTTATCTGTGAGAAAATTAGCCAGTACTTACTGCCAGCTAAAAGGATTGATATTATATAGTATTATGCTTCTCATGAAGTTTTCCTATTTCTTAATATTTTGTTTAGCATTTGAAAGGCATCTCTTTCTATTCCTATGTGCCTCTGAACCTCAGTGTCATGTTTTCTGTTATCTTTTAAAATATTTCCCTGATACTTTAACGTTTGAATTTGTTTCATTTTGACATTTCCAATTCATATTATGTTTTTGTCATTTACACTTTCAGATGATGGTCAATTCTGCTTAGTATCTTTTAGTCAAGAATAGAACTTGCATTTTCAAATACAAATTTCTGTCACAAGGAAAATTTTAAGCTAGTCATATTCCTAAAAATGTAAACCAGAAATAATAGCTATAGTTGATTTCATTTCCCAGTTATAAATAAGATTATGCTTCTCTTTAGAGCAAAATATGTGTTTTCATTATTACAAGAGAGAAACGCTTTCACATGAGGTTTCAGAAAGTTTACTGTCACAGTAGGCATCAGGGTGTACTCAAATTCATACCTCATTCATGGAGCAAGGAAATGCTATTTGGGAGATAATTTTTTATCATTTGTCGCCAACAGCAAACAACCAGAAAACCAAGGCACTTTGACATTAGGGAATGGTTAGCAAGTCAAGTTGATCATTCCTAATGAGTTCTGAGTTTGATCTTCACTGGGTGCTACAAATAAAATTCTACATTAAATAACCCAAAAGAAATTGTCATGCTGTAAAGTCAATACCCCAACAAAATCCAGAAAACGCAGGTTCTCCTAAGTGAGACATAAAAAAAGGTGTCAGTCAGTTAAGTGCCATATGTGATACATGCTTGGGCGATCATGTCTCTTTCGAGACATGACTGACTGGGCAGAAGATTATCCCGCAGTAGGTTGCCATTGCTTTCTGCGGTAGACTGGTTGCCGACCAAGGCTATAGAACCCAATCTGTCCTGTTATTTAACCCATAACTGTAAGGAAGAGACGGATTAATACCTTTCCCAAGGGTACTTGAGCGTAAGTGAATACAATGGATTCAGCTGGAATTCGAACTCTGCTCCCCGATTTCTCGTTCCGAGCCGATATCCACTGTACCACAACGCACAAAGGTGTACTGTTTTTATTAAAAATTATTTAATTCAAACTTTATAGTGAAGCAAAACTGTGAGGATTAGAATTTCTACCAGAATTCCTTATTGGCAGCCACAAATCTAACAATAGTAGATATACAGATGAAATAGTGTTGATAGCAGAACATAGAAATGTAACTATAAATAATTCTACAGAAAATTATAAAAATAGCAAGAGGAAGAGACAAAAAATCAGTTGTATATATATTCATACCTGATGAAGTTCTTTTGAAGGATGAAACAATTTACATACATTATTTTCTATTTTGTCATATATAAATATCAGATTCTAAACGATATTGGCAATACACAGACACACATATTCATATAGTCACTTGAAAATGTATAAATAAAATACCTTGTTGTGTCATCTACATACACATTCCTGTTTGGGAGGTTACTTGTTGTTTCCTTTTTTTCCTCTTACTTTCATATGTCCTCTAAGTGTCAAATTCTCTGAGCCTTCTTTTCTCATTATATGTCCCAGACTAACTTTTTCTGATTATAATTATAAATGTTCTCTTTGTTTCCATTTTTCTTAAAACTTCCTTGTTGCAATTTTTTACTCAGTCTAGACTTTGAACTCTTTATTATAATGAGTAGATAAGTTGCCTTTAGGCCTATTATTTTCTTTTTTATTTCTCAGTGTTGTAATTTTTGTTTGAGACCATATATATATATATATATATATATATAAGGGCCTTGAATAAGTTCTTGCTGTTTTCCAACAGATAGCATTCCCAGGAGTGCATGCATGTAGTTTCAGATAGCAATGCATCTGTAAGGAAGAACTACAAGCAACCTTGAAATTAAGAGTATGTCATTTTACCAAAGTGTAAACAATTTTGTTTTTCATAGCATTAAACATGCTGGATTTCTTGCAAAAGAATGTCTATTTGTAAGGAATTATACAGCACTACTTTATTTTTAAAAATTCTGCAGCTGAAGCACACAGAATTCTTGTTGAGATTAATGTAGGCTATACTCTATCAGAAACAACATGCAGAGACTGGTTTATATACTTAAAAAATAATGATTTTGATGTTGACCGTAAAGTACACTCTGGTACACTAAAAAAGTCTGAAGATGAAATATTCGAAGCAAACCAACAAAATCATTACAGGAGATCTCTATCAACTACAACTAATGCATTTGAGCATTGAAGAAAGAATGACCGCTATATGAGCAGAAACATGACAAAGTGATTGTGCAACATGACAACAGCAGGCCACATATTGTAAAATGGGTGAAAACCTACTTCGAAATGTTTAAATGGGAAGTCCTACCTCACTCGCCATATTCACCAGAGAAATGGGTGAAAACCTACTTCGAAATGTTTAAATGGGAAGTCCTACCTCACTCGCCATATTCACCAGAGAAATGGGTGAAAACCTACTTCGAAATGTTTAAATGGGAAGTCCTACCTCACTTGCCATATTCACCAGAGATTGCCCTGCCAGATTATCACTTGTTTTAATTGATGGCACATGGCCTGGCTGAACAGCACTTTCATTCTTATAAAGATGCCAAAAAATGTGTCAAATCATGGTTAGCCTCAGAATATATATCATTTTTCTGATGTGGAATTCAAATGTTGACAGAAAGATGGGGAAAAAGTAGTGGGTATCAATGCGCAATACTTTCAGTGACATGTTTCTTATTAATTTTTATAAATAAAACAATATTTTTCAAGAAAAATCAGCAAGAACTTATTTAAGGTGCTAATATATATATATATAAATAAGATCATAGAAATAAAACAATGTTTCAAACAACAATCAGCAATTATCATTTGTAAAATATATTATAAAGGGATTTTTTCATTTGATTTAAATAAGATTAATTTAAATTCAGAGTTACAGCATAAAGCAAAGCATTGAAATAATTTAAGTAACTTTCTAACAAATAAGCTTTTCAAATATTATTTTTCTGAAGGGAGCATCAGAGATGATTGGTGCCATGAATGATGCAAAATTCAACACAAATTACTAAAAGTGAAAAAAGATTGCAAATAAGAAAAAATAATGCCTACGAATTTTGAGTTTGTGATCAATAAAAACAAATTGCATGTCTGTTTTAGCTGCAAATGAAGCTAATCCCATTTCGTAGATTAATTGAAGAAACAAACATGATTTCTTTTCTTTTTTCAGATAGCCAAGCAGTTAATTCAGTGACTATGAATTCATTAAGCTAAGTCTGTTCACATCTGTCTTTCTAATCATCTCCGTCTGTTCATAGATATCTGTACACACAGATAATTGTCTATTTATAAATATACCTCTTTTGCCTAGCACAAATCTCTTGATCTGCAACTGAAAATGAAAAATTATAAAATACTGATCCACAAAATAAGAAATGAAAGCTTTAAATACCAGTATTTATACACATATACATTTATTTTGTATGATACAAGTTTAATATGTGTTATAACGGAATATCCCAGCACACTCTATGAACAATATGGTGGACTAAGTCTATCATGGATAAATGAGCAAGAGCATTTTCACTAGTGAGTCGTACTTCTGGATT
>JBBBDQ010002012.1:597500-720000 GCA_037127315.1 Ascarosepion bandense | reverse complement strand
ATAGCAATCCAGAACTCTTCTTTTCTGTCTCTTAATACTCTGCTCAGCTTCTGGAATGTGTGCTCTGCCATTCCAATTCACCTTCAAATCTCAGTGTCACACTTTTTGTCTTCTGTTAGAACACTTCCCAAATATTTAAATTTTTGTACTTGCTTTATTTTAGTATTCCCAACCTGTAATTAGCATTTTGAGCTCCTTTATTTGCTGATGACTATAGATTAGGTTTTCTTGTAGTTTATTTGTAGTCCTTTCTTTTGAGGTTTTGTAGTTTTCTTTCTGTGTCAGCTATCAGCACTTTATCCTCTGCATATCTTATGTTGTTCAGATTGTGACCACCAATGATGAATCCTGGCATCACCTTTAGGGTCCTCAGAATAGTCTTGCTGTACAAGTTAAATAGATCCGGTGAAAAGACACATCCTTGTCTTATGCCTCTTTCTATCTTTGGATATCTGCTGAACAACAAACTGTCTGCATACGGACAGGAAACAAATTCCTGTCCATATGCAGACAGTTTGTTGCCAGTAGAGGGTCTTGATTACTCTGATACCTTTGCCAAATATGTCAAAGCTGCTGAGCATTTCTATCAATTCCTTGTGGTATACTTTGTCAAATGCCCTGGCATAGTTTACAAGACACAGGTAAACTTCCCTTTTAATTTGTATTGCTCTTTCTGATAGCATCCTAAGCAGAAATATCACATTCCTTGTTCCAGTGTCATTGACAAAACTGCACTATTCTTGTCTTATTTTCAGTTTGAGTCTGCTTTGTGCTCTATTCATCAGGATTCAGATAATGAGCTTTGTTATGGGGCTCATCAAACTGATTGTTCAGTGGAGTTTGCATTCAATTGCACCTGGCTTCTCAGGCAGAACTATGCAAATTGATTTGCTTAGGTCATCTGTTATTACACCACTGTTGTAGATTTCATTTATTATTTCCATAATTTTCTCTATGCCAAATTCTTCTAAAGTTGACTACATCTCTATCTGGTTCAGCTGTTTTGTTCATATTCAGTTTGTCCATTGCAGCTTTCACTTTGGATTTTAGTATTTCCGGCCTGTCAACATTTTTGTTTACTATCAGTTGCTCTCTGTTGTCATGAAAGAGATTTTTTTTGTAATCATTTCACCCCAAGCAAGGCATTCCACTGCCACTATTGCGCAGGGGGTTACATAAGGGAAAGTAATGAGAAAGCGTCGTTAGTTATAGGAAATGTCGGGAGGAGGGTGATAGATGGATGAGGATACTGAGAATGGAGGTTGGGTAGGATGGGAAGAGTGTTTGAGAGAATGGATGCAAGTTAGTGTGATAAGAGGTTTCTATTGACCTTACATTTAAATTCCTGGAGATTGTAGCTATCGGGGAAGCAAGTATATGAAAGGGAATTCCACAGGTGGGAAGTGCGAGAAAAGAAGCTGTTAGAGTAGAAACTGTGGTTACATTTTATGTAGTCTTCCCATTGCTGAAGTGTTTCCTCTTTCTCTAATATGATCATTCTATCCTTGGATTTTAGACATCCTGTGAGAAGCATGTTCATTGTCCTGACAGTTCACTTATTTCTTTAGGCATTTCTCCTTTATTAGTCTTGCTCAATCTCTCTACATTGGCATACTTGTTGTTAATATACCTCTTTATCCTGTCTGCATGTGGTCCTTATATTCTCACTCATTGGAGAAGCTTGTTTGGTTTTTCTGATATTTTTCAATATTTGTGTGTTTATATACTGTTGTGGAACTCGTGTTATTTTTTACTTTTCTGTCTAAGACTGAGAGTGGGAATTTTTTCTTTTGATGAATGTCATGTTTTTGGATTATTTTTTTCTTCTCTTACTTTTTTTCGATTTCTACTTTTTTTGTTATCTTCTAGTTTTCTGTTGATTTCTAAGGAGTACTGGAATTTTGGTTGTTTATTATTTTGTAGTTCGTTAACCACTTGGCTGTAAGGGTGACAGTTGAATGTTTGTAAGCATTTCTATTTGTATTTATGTGTGTGTGTGTGTGTGTGTGTGTTTGCATCTGAGTGTATGCTTACATATGTGTGGTCACACATTCACACATATACCAGCATGATTTTGGGTGTTGTGTATGTGTTTTTAATGTAAACTGGTCCACTTTATAGTGATAGATTGATTTTTTTTTTTGCACTGCTTTGTGCATGGCTTTGTTTGTTGTTTTTCTTATTTTCATTTCTTTCTTTATTTTATTATTTTATCATTTATTGGTACTATTACATATATATATATATATATATATATATATATATATGTGTGTGTATGTATGTATGTGTGTGCCTGTATATACTTACTCCTGTGTATTTGCATATATAAATTTTTGTGTAGTAATGCGTGTAACCACATATTGATTTTTACATTTTGGCAGATGTATGTGTTAGCTTTACATGTTTTTTTTTGTTTGTTTACAGGTTTGATGGGGAGAATTAGGTATTTGTTTGTTATTGATATTGTTGTTATTCTTATGTAATTGAGTTTTCTTTGGTATTGGTGGGGTTTTTATATTGTAATAGGTGTATGTGTCAGTTTTAGCTGTGCTTTTGTTAGTGGGTTTGGTAGAGAAATTGGGTATTTGTTATTTTTTATATTGTGGCTATTTTTCCTAATTGACTTTAATTTGGTGTTGGTGGGGTAAGGTGTTAAGTGTGATGAATTGTGTTTGTAACAGAATTGAATTTTATATTGTATTTATTTTTTTGTTTGGATTAGTATTTAAGTGGCAAAGTAAGTATTTATTTTAGTGTCCATTATTTAATTTTTATTGCTTAGCAGTTTGCTTTGGGTTTAAAGGTGATTATTGCTACCTTATCCTTCAAACATAATTTGCTGTTTCTGCTGTTGCAATTGTGTGGGGCCGCTCTTTATTTTTGTTTTTATTGTATTATTGTATGATGGGTTGAACCAGATTATATTTCATTTTCTGTTACTTTTGTGTGGTTTGTTTTCGTTTGTGTATTCTACTTTGTTTAGATAATTGCTATTTCTAAGAGCTAATTCATGTTTTTGCTTTTGCTAAAGATTTTTATATTGCTCAAAGTCATTGATTTACTTTTGTTTATGATATATATTTTCATATGTTAGGAGGGTGGTTGGAGTTTTAATGCATATAAGGTTGTTGTTTGCTTTTTTGTATGGTTTGTATGGGCTGTTGTTTAAAATGAATGTTATATCTAAGAAGTTTAATATTTTTAGATAAGATTTTATGTCTGTTGTAAATGCTAGTGTACTGAAGGTTTCTACACCACAGTTTCTTACATTTATAAGGCTGTCATCCTTGTATAAACCTAGGTCTTTTTTGTTAATGATATTTGCTAATTTTCTGATTATATATATATATATATATATATATATATATATACCTATGAGTTCCCATATTTCACATCATTGTAACATCTTCAAACAATCTTCCAAATTAATACCACCTAAACTCTTGGGTAAAAAATACCCAGTTGAGTGCATTTGCAGATTCTTGTTTTTGTACAATCACTTTCTGACAACATCCAATCCTGCTGCTATATTTCTAAAACACCAAAATAAAACAGAATACAATTTAGTCAGTCAGTTAATTGCCATACGTGTTACATTCTTGAGTGATCATGTCTTGAAAGAGACATTACAGACTAAGCAGAAAATTTTTCCACAGTAGGTTGCCATTTCTTTCTGTGGTAGACAGGTTGTAAACCAAGGCTATAGAACTCATTTGCTCTGCGATTCAACCCATAATGAGAGCCGAAAAAAATGGATTAATACATTTCTCCAGGGTATTTGTGTGTATGTGAATAATACAAATTGATTGATAATTCAATTACTCATTTAAAAATATACCCACATCCAACAAACACAACTACAACATCATGCTCACTGAAACAATTAAACAATTAATAAACACATTAGATGGAAAGTATTTGACTTCCTTAATAAAGACAGTACCAACAATGATAACAACTACAATAATTTTGAATTTAATACAATAGAACATTTCATAAAACTAACATTTATAAATTCGAAAATCAACTTGATAAAGGCTTAAAGGTGACAGGCAAATAAAAAAAAATTATACATACAAGCTGACAAATCTGCAACTTTCTCCAAAACAGAAATCAACTGTAGTAACGATTGGCTATGCCTGCAAAATGGCCTTGTGCCAAAAATAACCGAGTTCACCAAGGATCAAAAGGTTGAACAAAAGATAAAAGGGTCCCATTTGTATTAATAAATGTAAATTTATTTAAGAAGAATGACACCAATTTTTTGTTCTGAAATGACATTTATGTTTGAAAGTTCTATATAAAGGTTTTCTTTTGAATGTGTGTTCAAGTGTTCAGTTTTCTTAGTCAGACATAACAGATTTGTGATGAAACGACAAGTCTGGTGTCACTGATGTGTGTATGGTTGTAGTAGGTGAAAGTTCGTCCTGAGTGTGAATGAAAGTAAAAATGATGTTTTGGTTCCTCTTTCTTTGCTGACAAGTAAATGAAGAAAGGAGAGAATCAATTAATGTGATGTTAAAAAGAGAGTGAAAATGTGAATCATCAAAACTTGATGTCAATCGATAGTAGCTATTTGTAAAAGAAAGAACATTACAAATAGCTACTATAGATTGACACCAAGTCTTGAATTCAGCATGAAAGAAAAGGTGAGAGAGTAAGAAAATGCTGGTCGATTGGACTTGGCATTCAGTTAGATGACCTGTGACGCTCTGTAATGTTCTTTCTTTTTTCACAGTACATGAGGAAGAAGAAGAATCAATGAATTCATTATGAAAGATAAGGTGAAAGAGTGAGAAAATACATGTTGCCAGGACTTGACATCTGGTAGACAACCAGAAAAATGAAAAATAAATCATGTGTATTTATGATTGTGAAAAACAGGATTAGATCAATTTTTCAGATTTTTATCCTTGCTCCTGATTGGCCAATAAATAGGAGGTTATATTTATTTTGATTTTGCAGATGCCAGCACATGATAAAAAATATAAATGCACATGTTTTTTATTGGCTCATTAAAAGGTATAGGTGAGTGTAGGCTCAGATTTTCTGTGTAATCAAATTTTACCAAATCCAAAACAACCATCATAAAAACTAACTGAAAAAAAGATCACCAATTTCTATAAAACACAGCATATTGTGTATGCTGTGTTTTATAGAAATTGGTGAACAGAAAACATAGTTGTCAAGCTAAAACTAAACAACAGAATCAAACAATTACCGAAAGCAAAACTATTCATCAAACTTTTAGTTTGATGAATGAGTCTGGAATGGTTCAGAATAACTTCTTAAACAAACCAATATGTAGATTAATAAATCCCACAAAAGCCACCATTTGAAAAGTAGGTAAGCAAATAACCAAAAATAAACACACAAAATTAAGGAGCACACTGAACATAAAGCAATTGAAAAATAAAAAGAAACAATTGGTTTAATTATAATAATTTATATTAATATACATAATTATATATACACATGAGTAATTTAATAATAAAATGTAAGAAAAAATCTACATAAAGCTTTTTATTCCAAGAATTGACAGATTTTTTCTTTTACAGTTTATCAATCTGTGGATTATTTAAAGCCAACACATATTTTAAATTTTAAGAATAATTATTTTTCATGAGTTAATATTGCATTATCAATTTTTTCAGAATGGCAATGACTTTTTCAGTTAAAATTTCCTACTATTTAAGCCATAGTTGGAGGAAGACATGCATTAATACCTTTCTCATGGGTATTTACGTGCAAGTGAATGTGATGGACTCAATTGGAATTCAAAATTAACTCTCCAATTTCTTATTCTGTATCAATATCTGTTGCACATCCTATCAAAAACAAAACTGTTTTGAAGAAACTTGGAACTAAAAAGATATTTGAAACCTGGGGAAAAATGGATTCATGCCTTTTTCAACAAAGTGAATTAAATTAATTCCCAAAATTTAAAATTGTCTTGCAGATTGCATGTTCCTTGCTAATAATTATGACTCTCTCTGCAAATGTATAACCATTAGCGTATTCATACACACATATGATAGGTGGTTCTGTTGATTTTGTTCAATGAGGATCTAGCAGCTCAGTTCTTAAAAGCAAACAGGTAGATTACCCACATGGCTAATTTTACTATTACCATCCTAAACAATTTTTAATCCAACTGCTGCACCTATTCCATGACTTTTGGCACTTCAGTGTATGCATAAATACACTTTGCAAATGGGGATGCTAAAACTAAAAACAGATGCTCAATTATTTACCTTATTTCACTAATTGGCATGAAAAAAACATTTTATAAACAAATTTAGCTTCAAATTCACTGTACAACCTTAAGACCTTTAGAAGAAGGCTCAATAAAAAGGAATATTTTGTAAAATCAATTAAAATAGACACTGAATTTTCAACCAACATGGAATATAAAAAATACATTAAAAAAAAACATATTAACCTTGAAATATATCAAATAGTTAGTTTTAAATGTTACTTGTGAAGAAACACTGTGGGTTTAAGTGCAAACTTGATAAGTAGGAAATGATTATTTTTATGTTAAAAATTATTTTAGCTTGTTCAAAGCTTGATAAAAACTTTTATTACATAATGTATTTGTTTAGAAGGTATTTTTTCTAAGAGGTTAGTGAAAAGTTCTTAGCCTAACCAAGCAATTCCCCAAAATAAAATTAATGTAGAAATTAAATAATTGCGTTTTTTATATCATCACAAGTGAAACAGTAAAATTGCAAAAATACAAAGGGATTCACTCATTCAGTTAAGTGCCATACATACACAATTAGACAATCATGTCTCGTTAGATCCATAACATATTAGGGAGAATATTTTCTCTACAGTAGGTTGCCATTTCTTGCTGCAGTAGACTGGTCACCACCCAAGGCTAGAACCTAATCTGTCCTGCTATTTAACCCATAGTTAGAGGGAGAAGTGACAGATTCATACCTTTCCCAAGAGTATTTGCATGTAAGGGAATGCAACAAATTCAACTGGAATTCAAACTTAGCTCTTTGGTTTCTCATTTCCAAACAATTATCCATTGCACCACATCTAAATGCAAAGGGATTAGTGAAAGTAAAAGAAAACACTGAGGAGAAGGAGGACATTCAAAGACCTGATTCAAGGTGACAGATGATTATGACTGGAATTACATTTAAATCTTTGAAGAACATATTTGACAAGAAAAGAAGCTGGAAGAGAATTTCACACGTACAAAAGAAGGAACCTTTGGATTAAGATTTATACTGAGATTTAAAACATCACTCAATAAGTCTCAGGTCTGACATATAGATGGCACCACTAATAAAAAATCAATATGATTTTTATGCTGTAGTAACCTTCATGTGACAAAATTTTGGCCTAATCGGATTATTAGTTTACAAATTACTGTTATTTAAGTGAAGCTACTGTTGTGGTGCATTGGATATCGGCTCGGAAGGAGAAATCGGGGAGCTGAGTTCGAATTCCAGCTGGATTCATTGCATTCACTTACGCGCAAATACCCTTGGGAAAGGTATTAATCCGCCTATCCCTTCCAGTTATGGGTTAAATAACAGGACAGATTGGGTTCTATAGCCTTGGTCGGCAACCAGTCTACCGCAGAAAGCAATGGCAACCTACTGCGGGATAATCTTCTGCCCAGTCAGTCATCTCTCTTTCGAGACATGATCGCCCAAAGCGTGTTTCACGTATGGCACTTAACTGACTGACTGTTGCAAATTTTTAAAACAATGGAAAAATATGAATTTTGTGTGTTGATAAAGCATTGCTTTCTCATAAAAATAAATACTGTTCAAACAAAGCAATGGCTTGATAAGTTATTTAGACTCGGCTTTGTTGGAAACAATGGTCACAAGGAGGTATGCTGACTTTAAATGCAGTCAAACAGACACAAATGATTCTGAATTCTCAAATCACCCAAAATCTGCAGTTGTCCCAGAAAACACCAAACAAATCTACAAACTCATTTTGGCCAATCATAATTTGAAGTTGTCTGAGATAGCAGAGGAGTTGAAAATATCAAAAGGCAGTGTATTCACTATGTTACATGAATATTTGTCAACAAAAAAGCTGTGTTCAAAGTGGGTGCTACGTTTGCTCACAGTTGATAAAAGACAACAATGCATCAACAATTCAGAGTAATGTTTGCAACTGTTTTAATGCAACAAGAATGAGTTTGTGCATAAATATGTGACAATGGATAAAACATGGATCCACCACTTCACTCTGGAGTCAAATCGGCAATCAGCCAAGTGGACAGCAGCAGGTGAATGTTGTCCAAAGCAACAAAAAATGCAAACATCAGAAAACAAGGTTTTGGCCTTCATATTTTGAGATGTGCAAGATATATTGTTCATTGATTACTTTGAGAAAGGAAGAACCATCAACAGCAAGTATTATGTAACATTATTGGTGCATTTGAAGGTAGAAATAATCAAAAAACAGTCACAAATGAAGTGATCTTTCACCAAGACAATGTACTGTGTCACAAGATGATTGCAACGATGACAAAACTACATGAATTGCACTATGAATTGCTGCCACATCCACCCTATTTTCTAGATTTGCCCCCAGTGACTACTGGCTGTTTGCAGACATCAAAACAATGCTTGAGGGAAAGAGTTTTGGATCCAATGAAGAAGTGATATGAGAAATTGTGGTGTATTTTAAGGCCAAAAACAAATTGTTCTGCAAAAAAGGCATTGAATTGTTAGAGAAGCATTGGAATCAGTGAATCAATCTAGAAGGAAACTATGTTGATGAATAAAGTTGAATTTTTCCTAAAACTTGTTGTTTTATTAGTTAGGCCAGGAATTTACTGATTGATGTGTTAGCTATTTCAACCAAAGAGGAAAGCTCATCAGAACAATTACAATAAAAATATTTGCAGAAAAAGCATAGAGAAACTATTTTACAGTGGTGGAGAAAGTGATTTAGCCCAAGTGTGATGACACTAGGATGTGTGTTGTGGTGCAGTGGATATCGGCTCGGAACGTGAAATCGAGGAGCCGAGTTCAAATTCCAGTTGAATTCATTGCATTCACTTACACGCAAATACCCTTGGGAAAGGTATTAATCCATCTCTTCCTTCCAGTTATGGGTTAAATAACAGGACAGATTGGGTTCTATAGCCTTGGCTGGCAATCAGTCTACCACAGAAAGCAATGGCAACCTACTGTGGGATAATCTTCTGCCCAGTCAGTCATGTCTCTTTCGAGATATGATTGCCCAAGCGTGTTTCATGTATGGCACTTAACTGATTGACTGTGATGACACTGCAGATTATTCTTTTAATTTTGTCAAGAGTCTTTAGAGTTATAATGTATTTTCAGCTACATTTGGCCTTGATATAAATGGGCAAAAGTTTAGATTTTGTTAATGTCTTTTTCCTAAATTTATCACTACTTAATATTTCCCTTCATTAAATTTAATCATTTTTATAACAATTAACAAAGAACTTTTAAATCATTTCACCCCAAGCAAGTTGAAAATTATTAGGATTCAGGGGGTTACAGAGAATTTTTTTTTTTTCACCCCGGGCAAGGCGGGCTACATAACTGAAAGAAAATTAATTAGAGGAGAGAGAAGAGGATTACAAACCAATTAGAAAGAAGCAATAGAAAGATGAAAATGCAGGTGTGATGACAGTTGCAAGGGGGGAGAGAAAGGGAAGGATATACAGGGTGGGGTAAGGGCTAGAGTCAAGTGGTTAGTAGATGAGTATTGAATGAACAAGAATAAGGAAAAGAGAATAAAGGGAACAGGGTTCAGAAAATCAAAAGATGGTGATTGACATGGTATTGAAATTTTTGAAGATCGCAGGTGGCAGGAAAGTAATAAATGGGAGAGGAGTTTCACAGGTGACAAATGCAAAAAACCATTAGAATAGATGGTTGCATTTAGCTAGTCCATCAGTAAAATGGTGAGACCTAGTTGCTAATCTAGTAACATGTTTAAATTCATACTGTCAAGGCACTAAGGAGAACAGTTCATCAGAACAATTGTCATGAGATTATTTGTAGAAAAGACAGAGGGAGTTTATGTCAAATCAGTGAGTTGCTAATCTAGTAACATGTTTAAATTCATACTGTCGAGGCACTAAGGAGAATAGTTCATCAGAACAATTGTCATGAAATTATTTGTAGAAAAGACAGAGGGAGTTTATCAGTGAGTTGCTAATCTAATTACATGTTTAAATTCATACTGTCGAGGCACTAAGGAGAATAGTTCATCAGAACAATTGTCATGAAATTATTTGTAGAAAAGACAGAGGGAGTTTATGTCAAATCAGTGAGTTGCTAATCTGAACAATTGTCATGAAATTATTTGTAGAAAAGACAGAGGGAGATTATGTCAAATCAGTGAGTTGCTAATCTGAACAATTGTCATGAGATTATTTGTAGAAAAGACAGAGGGAGTTTATGTCAAATCAGTGAGTTGCTAATCTAGTAACATGTTTAAATTCATACTGTCGAGGCACTAAGGAGAACAGTTCATCAGAACAATTGTCATGAAATTATTTGTAGAAAAGACAGAGGGAGTTTATGTCAAATCAGTGAGTTGCTAATCTGAACAAGTGTCATGAAATTATTTGTAGAAAAGACAGAGGGAGTTTATGTCAAATCAGTGAGTAGCTAATCTGAATAATTGTCATGAAATTATTTGTAGAAAAGACAGAGGGAGATTATGTCAAATCAGTGAGTTGCTAATCTGAACAAGTGTCATGAAATTATTTGTAGAAAAGACAGAGTGAGTTTATGTCAAATCAGTGAGTTGCTAATCTGAACAAGTGTCATGAAATTATTTGTAGAAAAGACAGAGGGAGTTTATGTCAAATCAGTGAGTTGCTAATCTGAACAAGTGTCATGAAATTATTTGTAGAAAAGACAGAGGGAGTTTATGTCAAATCAGTGAGTAGCTAATCTGAATAATTGTCATGAAATTATTTGTAGAAAAGACAGAGGGAGATTATGTCAAATCAGTGAGTTGCTAATCTAAACAATGGTCATGAAATTATTTGTAGAAAAGACGGAGTGAGTTTATGTCAAATCAGTGAGTTGCTAATCTGAACAAGTGTCATGAAATTATTTGTAGAAAAGACAGAGGGAGTTTATGTCAAATCAGTGAGTTGCTAATCTGAACAATGGTCATGAAATTATTTGTAGAAAAGACAGAAGGAGTTTATGTCAAATCAGTGAGAAAGTGGCGGAAGTCAAAATGCCATGTCAGGATAAATTATCGTATACACCTTTCTTTAAATTTTGTCAAAACTCTAAAGATTTAAAAAAAGATAGACAAAAATTGGTGATCAAATAATAAATTTCGCTATTTTTTAAAGCTGAAATTTGTTTGAGCATGTTCAAAAAATAATTTGTATATAACCTCTCTGGTCTTTTGAACAAGAGTAGTGGTGGTTTATCCTTTGTTTCCTGTTTAGGATTGAGCTTTTGGTTTCTTCTAAAGTCTACTTCAAGTCTATACTTGTAATGTCTTAACTTGGACTCTGAAATTTTATTTACTATTTATTCATTGTTCTTTCACTAAATAAGAGTAGATAGGTTTGCCTTTTTTTAACACGAGTAGAGGTTTATTCATTGTTACCTGTTCAGGATTAATGGATAGTGTCCACAGATGATGTTCAAATGTCAAGATATTGTCTTAATATAGAACTGCCTTGTGTCTTCATATTTATGGATAGTAGAATTGAAGAGAAAGTGTGAGTAGTAATGATAATATTTCACTCATTGGAAACAGTTTGTTTATAGGATAGTTTTGTAATTTGCTTGAAGCACTGTGTATATAAGGTATCTGGGTAGGTATTTGAAGACTATCACAAAGAGTTTAGTATAATAAAAAAAAGGTAAAGAAGGTGTTGGGTATTACCTATTTGTTATTCATTAATATTTCGAGATCAGCATCTCATCTCCAAAATGGTAGGAGAGCTTGATTTTACATCCATCCGCTGTTACTGTTGTGACAGCAATAGCAGCAAAAATAGGACCATTTGTTTAAAGACATGGTCCAACAGCGGGTGGACATGAAATCAAGCTCTGCTCTCATTCTGAAGATGAGATTCTGATCTCGAAATATTAATGAATAACAAATAGGTAATACCCAACACCTTTATCTTCCTGTATTATGCTAAACACATTGTGATCGCCTTCAAATACTTACCCATACAATTTATTTATAACTTGATATTGATAAATGTAGAAAATATAAATAATGTGAGGAAAAATGAGATGAGGTTTTAGAAAAATTATTTAAAATGTTACATAATTTTTATTTTTAAAAATATAGTTGTCAGCAAAAGGGACAGCCCAACATACAAATTACAAAATAGAGATACCATATATATATATATATATATATATATATATATATATATATATATATATATCCAGGAAGTGTTTTAACAGAAGAGGGAAAGTGCAACACTGAAATCTGAGGGTGCATTGGAATAGCAGGAGATGCTTTCTAAAAGATAAGCAAAGTATTAAGAAATTTGAAAATTTCATTTTAAATAAAGAAAATTATATAGAATTTTATGTAATATCTGTTCACCTATAGGGCAGAAAATGCTGGACAATCTCCTCAAAGATGAAGAAAAGACCCAACAGAAATGAGGTTGTATAGAATGATGCTGAGAATACTATTTGTTGATGTGACCTATAAGAAAGTTTTATCAAAAATATAAACAGAAAAGACACTTACACTTATCAGAAAGAGATAACTAAAAATTCTAAGGCACAAAATAAGGAAAGAGGGCTTGGAGAATAAAATACTAACAGGGCAGATTGAAAGCAAGAGGGACAGAGGAAAATATAGCATAACCTACCTAATGTGCTTGAGTATGGCAGAACAGGGTTTAAGTGGGATAGCAAAAAAAAACAAAATTTATTAAGAGCTAGAAAAGATAGAAAACTATAAAGAACCAACAGCTTGAATGGACATAAAAAATAAAATAAGATGATTTCCTTTAAAAATTTACTTAAATGTGGCAAAGAGAAGGTCTTCTGATATATTTACTTAGTCAAGTATGGCACAAAACCATATAAATAGAGCACCTGATAAGGATGCAACACACCAGCTTATGGTTTTATCAGTAAAGATTTTGTAACAATCACTGTCAACCATGTACCAATATAGCAAGTTTAGAAAAATAAATTCTATCACTCATTGTTATATCTATTGCCAAATTTCTAACTAATTATAAGCCTCTAAATATCTCGAATTCATATTTTAATAAAACCTGTCAGATGGCCAAATAATGGAGACTTCAGCAGCAACAACCATAGGATAATATACGCAGGAGGCAAAAATAATGAAAAAGAAGTCTGATTAATACTGGACAATGAAATGAAGAAATGTGTTTTGGGATACTGCCAGTTCTCCGAAAGAGTTCTCCTGGTCAAACTGAAAGGGAGACCATTCAACATAGTGATTGTAGTCATCTATGCACCAACAACACAAAGCATCAAGGAAGAAATAGAATCTTTTTACTCTACTCTAGACAATGTGAAGGCTCAATGCAAAAGCCAAGAAATAGGTTCAATGGTGCATAGCAAATAACCAGGTAATAACTAACACCTGGTTTCAAGAACACCCACAACGTCTATGGACATGGAGAAGCCCTGGAGGTGACACAAAAAAACAGATAGACTACATAACCATAAACAGCAGATTCAGAAATGCAGTGGTTCAAAGCAAAGCCTATCCAGGTGCTGACAGTAGAAGCGACTACATCCCAGTCATCTGCAAACTAAAGGTGAAACTCCGGAAATTGAAGAAGCCTAGTGCAGCACAAAAACTGAATTACAACACACTCGTGAATGACCTCAACCTATAGAAAGAATACCCTAACAGCATGAAAATCAAATATGAAGAACAAATTGGAAAAGGACACTCAAAATGGAACTCGCTAAAGGAAGCAACAGTGACATCAGCAAACAACATTGCCCCAAAGGAAATTAGGCGCAGAAAGAAAACCGAGTAGATGACTGAAGAGATTCTGGATATGACGCAAAGGAGGCAGAAAATGATATCAAGACAAGGAATGGAATACAGGGAACTACACAAGAAAATGCAAACAGGCTAAAAAGGAATGGCTCAATGACAAATGTGCAGAAGTAGAGAGATTTAGTAGGAATAATAAAGCAGACATGCATAAAGAAATAAAAGAACTGACAGGACAAAAAACCTGCTCTTCAACAGGATGTATAAAATCCAAGGATGGAACAATCACATTGGAGAAAGAGGACATACTCCAGTGATGGTAAGACTATATAAAAGATCTTTTCCACAACAAGAGGGAGCAACCAATAATATGCAAAGTTGAGGACGGACCGGAAATATTAAAGTGTGAAGTAGAATCTGCAATAGCCAAACTGAATAGAAACAAAGCAGCTGAAACAGACGGCATAGTAACAGAGCTGCTGATAGCCCTGGAAGAATTTGGTATAGAGAAGATTACAGAAATAATAAATGAAATTTATAATAGTGGTGTCATACCAGATGACCTTAACAAGTCTATCTTCATAGCACTACCTAAGAAGCCAGGAGCAAACAAGTGCGAACTCCACAGAACCATCAGTTTAATGAGCCATATAACAAAACTAATCATCCGAATGCTGATGAATAGAGTGAGAGGCCGAATTAGGCCAGAGATTGAACAAGAACAGTGCAGTTTCATCAAAGACACTGGAACAAGGAATGCAATATTTATGATTAGGATGCTCTCTGAAAGGGCAATACAAATGAAGAAGGACTTATACCTGTGTATTTTTGGTTATGCATAGGCATTTGACAAAATACGCCACAAAGAATTGATGGAGATGCTTGGCAAGCTGGACATATTTGGGAAAGACTTAAGAGTAATCAAGAATCTTTACTGGCAGCAAATTACCTGCATATAGACAGGTAATGAATTCAGCAGATATACAAAGATTGAAAGGGGCATAAGAGAAGGATGTGTCTTTTCACCGGATCTATTCAACTTGTACAGTGAGACTATTCTGAGAACCCTAGAAGTTATGCCATGACTCATCATTGGAAGCCACATTTTGACCAATATAAGATATGCAGATAATACAGTGCTGATAGCAGATACAGAAAGAAAACTACAAGATCTCCTACAGAAGGTAGCTGAAGAGAGTGACAAGAAAGGGCTACAAATAAACTGCAAGAAAACCAAATGCATGGTCATCAGCAAAAAGGGCAACCCAATATGCCAAATATATGTTGGGGATACTAGAATCAAGCAGGTACAAAAATTTAAATACCTGGGAAGTGTTATAACAGAAGACAAAAAGTGTGACACAGAAATCTGAAGGCGAATTGGCATGGCAAAGGAAGCATTCCAAAAGTTGAGTAAAGTATTAAGAAACAGGACAATTTTGCTAGAAACAAGGAAGAGAGTACTGGATTGCCATGTGTTGTCAGTTCTTCAATATGGCAGTAAATGCTGAACAATATCATCAAAGATGAAGGAAAAACTTGAAGTAACTGTGGTTCTGCTGTGAATATCATGGATTGAGCATGTGAGCAATGATGAAGTCCTAGAAATGATGGAAACAAAAAGGAAATTGATACTGTGCATTAGGAAGAGACAAATGAAGTTCCTGGGACATGAAATGAGGAAAGAGAGCTTGGAGAACTTGATACTAACAGGCCAGATACAGGGAAAAAGATACAGGGGAAAGTAACGGATAGCATATTTGAAGGACCTAATCAGGTGGATGACAGAACGAGGGTTGCATGATGTAACAGGAGAAGGCATGCTAAGAGCCGCCATGGATAGGGAGATGTGGAAAGCCATGATCGCCTACGTCCTGAAGGGACAGGGCACATAGAAGAAGAAGATAAATGATTCAGTACAAAATTTACCTTATGAAAATCAGAAGACATAACAGCCAACATGTGATAATAACAACAAATATGAGAATAATAGTTCACATGTAAATAAAGACAATACAACAGATATTGCACTGCACTAGACCCTAATCAATTAAACCTCTCGTATAAGTTTGCCAGTAAAAATTATACAACTTAGCATGCATGAATAATGCTGCTCACCTAAGCAACTTTGTATGTGCCATTTAATGCTCTTCCTTACTGATTTATTGAGCTATGTACACACAGTTCTGGTATATTTAAATTTACCCCAAAATACAGGAGTAGTTGCAAGAGGTCAGATCCCAGTGTTCAATGGGACAAATGAAATACTTCAGTTAGTTTGAAAAGTTAGATGCAAACAAAGTTAATGTGTACTTTGCAACATTTTAATCAGCATCTTAAAATTTTAATTATTTTGTCATAATTAGTCTTTAAGTTTTACCAACAATATTGTTTCAATATTTGGGATCATAGTTGAACCAGTGACAAAAAAGATATTAATGTTAGAATTACATCATAGACAACACAGTGAAAAAATACTAGCTGAAAAAAATTAAAAAAACAGTTTGAAAGTGAAACTCCTGAGGTCAACAATAAAAACTGTCCCATTATAGATTGTCTAAAATAACCAGTTAGATATGAATAAAATCTCTGAAACCCATTTATACCATCTATACTTTACTCTTGGTAGCAGCACAAAACGTCAATGGAAAAAACATATGTCTTATGAAGACTGATATGGAGACCTACTAAAAATTATGGAGACAGTCTGTGAAAGGCAAATGTGGTTTAATGGCCATTGTTGGAGAAGTAAAGAGGTTGTACATCAGCTTATAACTATGGGATCCAAATTATAGGCAAACCTCAAGTGGTAAGCTAGCAAGAGCCTTCATCAATCAATTCATAGACACAAGAATCAGAATGGAAGAACAAGGTAGAAATATAGGTTACAGAAATGGTTTGGGAAGAAGTGGTCAGAAGTGCTTGTTTGATGATGATCAAATATTAAAGTGTCAGATAAATTTGTTCTTTTGTTTCAATGTTATTTGAATTAATGTGCAAAATATTTTTTACTGTAGCATTTGATGGTACTTTGTAGGTCTATTCTTCCTCCTACTCTGACTACTTTTGTTTATTGCATGGGAAAAGGAAATAAAATCAATAAATAAGATAACAGTAATAAATAAAAAGGAAGAAACGAAAAAGAAATATATTTTCCCACGATAGCTTGTAGTAAAGGAACTCGAAATATGATTACCCGACTTGGCTTTGTCAAATGCTGTTAGGTGGCGCTGTTGAAGTCTATAAAAAGATAAACATTTCCTGTCTCGCTCTCTTTCTCCCTCTCATTCCCAGACATAGCAGCACATGTAAAAAAGGAGGACGATCTATGTGCCTTATTCATTTCCCTGCTCACTGATAACGAAAATCTCTTTCTGCTTTCCAATGCATGTTGTTTGCATGTATCTTCCAAAGCCTCCACCTATGAAGTGAATCAATCTTTACTTTATTTATTCCAACTTAGCACAAGACTGACTTGAGCTCGACTATTATAACCATGCCAAAGCACCACTAGTGAGTAAAATGCCATTCTTTTGATGTAGCTTGTCTACACAAGGCTAACTCACACTTGACCATGAATATGATACTTATACTTATTGTTTTGTAGTAAGAAAGTGTTGATATCTCCAGGAAATAAATCTATCTGTGACCATAATAATTAATATATAAAGCACTCAGACAGAGTCTAAGTGCTTTCTGTGTATTCAGTATTCTGTGTGTTTCAGTGGTTCCACAGCATTGTGCATGATTTAAAAAACTTGTTATGGTTTATAAAATGGTGAGTGTGCTAAAAATAGAAAAAGATAGACACACTGATGCCAACAATTCAAAATTAGGCAGCAAAACAGTTTCTTTTGGTAGGAGTAGCAGTAAGAAGGAGGAGTAAGAAGTAGGAGTGAAGGACTGTAGTTTGGTAGGAGATATGAAAAGAGGAAGACGCTGTCAGCTGACAACTAGAGTCCAGAAGGGATAGACGCTTTTACTACTATCCTCCCTGAGTGAAGAGCATTCAGCTAGTCTGCTCCTGTATTGACACACAAAAATTAATGGTTGTTAACTTGATGTAAAAACCTAAAGTTTTTTGTGTTATCTTCTAATTATACAAAACCAAGCAACACAACAGACTCATTATTGCATTCGCTTCATGCAAAGATACCAAAATAGTTCCTTTTAAGGCGTTCGGCAAAATATGCCACTAAGAATTGATTGAGATGTTCAGCAGCCTCGACATATTTGGGGAAGACATAAGAGTAATTAAGAATCTCTACTGGCAGCAAACTGCCTGCATACGGAGAGGTAACGAATTCAGCAGATATACAAAGATAGAAAGGGATGTAAGACAAGGATGCACCTTTTCACCAGATCTGCTCAACTTGTACAGCGAGAATATTTTGAGGCCCCTAGATGTTATGCCTGGGTTTGTAATCAGAGCCCATAATTTTAATAGCCTAAGGTGAAAAGATGATTGCAGACATGGAAAGGAAACTAAAAAACCTCCTCCAGAAGACAGCTTACTGAACAGAGGGACAAAAAAGGACTTGTGATGTCCTTCCTTCAGTATAGCAATAAATGCTGGATAATATCATCAAAGATGAAGGAAAAACTTAAAGCAGCAGAAATGTGGTTCTCACAGATGGATGCTGTGGATACTGTAGACCGGGCATGTGAGCAATGATGAGGTTTTGAAAAGGATGGAAACAAAAAAAAAATTAATATTGAGCATCAGGAAGAGACAGCTTAAGTTCCTGGGACATGCAATAAGGAAGGAGGGCTTGAAGAACCTGATACTAACAAACCAGATAGAGGTAAAAAGAGACAGAGGAAAGCAGGCGATTACATATTTGAAGGGCCTGAGCAGGTAGATGACAGAACGAGGATTGTGTCGTGTTACAGGAGAAAGTGTGCTAAGTGCCACCAGGAATAAAAAAGACGTGGAAGGCCATGATTGCCTACATCCTGGAAGGACAATGCACACAGAAAAAGATCTAACATAACAAAAACTAATGTTATAGAAGTGGTGACAAAAATAACATTAACGTCAAACATTTTAAAGCTTACCTACCCTAACTTGTGAACCCCAAAAAAGTAAACAGATATAACACAACCATGTTTAAAGCTTTCACTGATAAAGTAATTGTATACTTTTTTGAGGTTGTTCCAACTTTGCACAAAGCTGACTTGAGATTGACCATTAATATGATGGTTATACTTACTGACTTTTCAAGAAAACAAACAAACCCATCAAACATTAACAAGTTTGTTTCACTGCAGTATATATAAATTTGTAAAAGAAAGTAAATGGTACATGATAAGAATTTAAGTTTTGTATGCTTTTTCTTCTTAATTGCTTACATGAGAATACACACCCATCATACTATACACCAAACAAACAATTTTAAATTCCATAATTGTTTTTGAAATTTGATTGAATTTAACTTTTTTACAGACAAATGACAGCGGAGTGGCAAGTAGAAAAAAATAGTATTTCCGACAGCTGCTTATTCAACATGACAATGTTTGCTTCCACTTAACTAATGTGACCAAAAACGCCATTCAAGATTTTGATTAAGTTCTACTGCACCAACGTTCTCTTGATATAATAGATTCAGATTGTCATCTTTTTCAAACAATCCGCAAGGTGTTTAATTCAAGATCAATGTGGAATTGAAAATGTGGCTCAATTAATTCTTTGAATCAAAACCCAGTGATTTCTACTGTCAAGACATTGACAAGCTCAGGAATAGTGGCAATAAGATATGAACAATAAGGGAGAATATTTTATTGACTAAAATTATTGGTGAATAATAAGATTAAAATAACAAATGGAAAAAATGAACAAATTTATCTGACAAGTGAATAGATAAAAGGCAATAAAATCATTATTCTTTAGTTTTGCTCTCATATAATTTTCACAACTTTTCCAGGCAGTCTAAAAATCTATACACAATTTTGAATAAAATGTAGGATTTTTGCCTCATATTTTGAATTTTGTCTTCTACAGTTAAAGAGAAATATCTTCATTTTAAAAAGAGTAAAGAACAAAATTAAAACATTTTTAAAAATAAAATTTTTACTCTTTTTCAAATGATGAAAACCTAGCAAACACTTATAACTTAACAAAGTTCAATGGAGGAGGAATACATCATCTGCTGAGGAGAGACAGAGATGTTACAAACCACCACAGGTTAAAATGAACTCTGCACATTACATGTGAAAGAAGTTGTATTTGAGTAAACCATCAAGACAAACACACTTATTTTCTTTAAGGGAAATAAAACATCTGTCAAGAAAAAGTAATTACTGTTTTTAACTAATTTCCCTCTAACTTCTGATGATGATCGTCCTTCATATTTTTTTTTGCGTATCCAGAAACATCCCTTCAAAACTAAAATGAGAAGAAGTGGTAATCATCTGTTGCAGTTTCATCTAGTTATGACATACATTTCTTCACTCCATTTGAGTTAAACTCTACAGTTAATGTCTGTGATTATATTTCCTCAAAGAGTCAGGTTTCAGGTACATCACCCAAAACAGGAAGGTCAGGTCATTATAGTTAATAAGATAAGCATGCTGCCTGTAGAAGAACTTCTGAGATTTTTTCTTTAGTTCCTAATGACTGCTTTATCATAGGGTTTAGAAAAGTAAGAGCAAGAGGAACTATTAAGAAACATTTGAGAAATTTCTGTTTTAAAGATGAGGATGGGGCCTCGATTTCATATTGTATCATATTTTATTTGCTTATTGTTACATGTACCAGATGGTTAATAAAAATTGCTTAAGTATCATCTCTGAAAAATGCCTGAGTAAACAAAATTTCATAGCTGCTTTTTTCCTTTTTTAAATTGAAGAAAAGAAAAAAAAAACAATGTCTTTAAAAGTTATACTCCTAAATATGTTCGTAACAGCTTTAAGAAAGATAAAATCATTTTTTTAAGTTAATTTTTTTATAACTTTTAAGATGAAGATGAAGTTTGAAGAGTAAAATTCATTTCATTTTTATTAATTTTCACACAGTACAAGGCTCAAGAGCCGCTCAAGGTAGAGGCGTTACTCTGTGTAGTATATAATATGAAAGTAGAAGTAGAAATTCAAAATTATGATGATGGCATTAAGATTGTAATATTTGGAGAAGAATTTACATGGCAGTCAGTTTCAAAAGGCAGCAGTTCTTGAGGTAAAGTTATCAGTGTGGCACATCTTCATGACAATTGCAATGTGGTTGGTTTGACTTAGAGAAAACAGAATAGTGGTTTTTACTGGTAAAAGGATGCTTGTCTAAACATTTGCCATGAAAACAGCAATAAAGTAGCGACAGGTTTGTAATATTTGCACCTGTGGGAACAGGGCTGAAGAAGAGAAATCCCAGAAGAAAGACTAGGGCTCTCTAGCATTGGGTAGCATCCAAACTAGGATAAGGCATACTTTTAATTCCAAAATCATAGATATGCAGCAGGAAATCACTATTATTTTTTCCAAAAATGTATGGAAATTCACAGATATCAAAAGCTATTTCTGGCAAGGCATGACCTTCTACATCCTGAAGAGTTGTCACAATTAGAATATATAAATTATGTAATATAAATAAAATTCTTAATTTTCCAGCTATGGATTAAATAGCATGGTAGACAGCTTTCTAAATGTAATTGAAAACCAGTCTAGAAGAAGGTATATTTGAAACCATGGTGAAAACAACAGAAAGCCTTCCATTTTTTCCCCCAAGAAATTATGGCAATTCAGAGATAATAAGAAAATAAAATCTATAGAGAAATATGATTGCCTATGTTCTGATGGGACATAGCATTTTTTTAATCCTTAATTATAAATAGCAAAAAATAAAAATAATGATATATTAAATAAAATATTCTGGTCTTGATTTTTAGTCATTGTCAATTACATGAAGTCTTAAAATCCCAAGAAATTATTCTGGCAAATAATTGAATCTCTTGGGCAATTAGTGACCGGCCAACTTTAGATTGGAACTAAATTTCAGCACACTACCAATCTGGCCAAATTTAAATTAAACAAGTCTTGCGTCTTGGCTGTTGTAGATATTAATAAAACTCAGAAGCATATTGAATTAGGCAAGGAACAAACAAAATATTGCTTCATATTAATATCTTTTTCTTTAGGACTGATTGATTTTTTAGATTAAGCCTATTTTCAGGAAGCAAACAAGTCTTTGAGTTATGCTTCAGTAAACTGTAGCTTTCATTCTTTCCAAGCAAATCTTTGTTTCTAAATTACAAATTGTCTCATTTTAAACATAAAAGCTGTAAGATTCTATAGTATTAAAAAGTGTAATTATAAACCAGTAAAAAGCACCAAACCATAGTAGTTACTGGCAAAATTTAAATGTAAACTTCTTTCTATATACCAATAATTATTAAAAAAAAAAGATTTTGTTCCATTCAGATAATAAATTGAATTCTTTTCAGTTCATTTCTGATTAGGAAAACTAGCTTGAAAAAGGACAAATTCTTTTTAATTTTAGGTTAGTATTTATTTTTTCATGTACAACAATTCACTTAGTAAAAGGAAGCAATTCAAAGAAGTTTACTAAAGGGAAAACAATTCCAAGGAGAAATAAGAGGCAACTTCTCAAGATTCCTGAAATTTGTATATTAGAGGTTTGATATTTATAGTTAGCAATCAAGAAAAGGCAGGAAGATTCTGAATAATTTTTTACTTAACCTGTATCAAGATAGTGGTTGAGAAATTAATTCATAGATAAAGAACTGCATGGATACATAACTGAAAATAAATGGTTTTGACACACACTCATGCTAGTGTGAAAGCCACATGCACTGCATAGGACTAATTGGAGCCCCCACTTAAAACTAAAGGTATCTCTAGTCCATCTTAAAAAACAACAATTTTTGAAAAAATAACTTTGAATTCCTTAATTCACTGAATGAAACTTCAAAACTTAACTTTAACTCTGATTTAGATAAGAAGTCCAATTCCTCCTAAAACTCTGATTTGGGCTGAAATTCCAATTCAGGCTGAAAATTGAGTTCTTCAAATGGTAAACTCTGCAGAACTTGAAAAAACCTCATATCACAAAACCTCTCACTTTAACTCTGATTCCTTGACATTTTGAAAAAATAAGATTTTCTTTTATAAATTTTGGGAGATATTTTAAACTGAATTTAAAAGAACTTTTTAAAAATTCACAAAATTTTCTTCTTACTTTAAATTAAAAACTTAAAATCATTATTTTTTTTTTTCAGTTATTTTAAAATGTGACATTTTAACTCTTCCCTTCTCATCTGAACACAAATCCCAATACTGGATGATCAAGCACCAGATGAAAGGTAAATACATCCTGATTCCAAAATTATATATTATTTCTATGTAGAGCAAGGCCTGAATAAGAAGGGGTTTTCAGATACACAATTAGACAGACAGAAGTTGCCATTTATATATTTAGAAGTTGACATTGAGGTTAGACGTAACAGTTCATTGAGGCTTAACCACAATCTTCAGGCCATGAAGATTGTATTCAAATGTGAAACAGATTGTTACCACTTATCGTTGACCTTGGTGACCACTTTTATATCTATATACACTCTATCCCTGATATTGAGAACTTTTACCATAAATATATCATACCCTAAAAGTATGTCTATATGAATAAAAAAGAGATAAGAGGAAAACTGTACTTAGTCTTAGCAAACAAGTTTATTCATCTGACTTTTTCAAAGCAACTGAATTGATTTCATTTTGCAAAATGTAACTATATAAACAAATGCAAACATTTTTCGCTGTTCAAAAGTTCTTAAAGTTTCAAGATTCTCACATATATTCACCAGGTTAACTGAAATGTTATATTAAATTACGTCACTAAGTATCCTCAAAAATGAAAAATAAGAGCTATCAAGTCCAGTAATTACAAGATACCATAAAAAAGATTTGCCATCAACTTCATTATCAAGATAATCTTAAACTCAAGTCTCTGCTAATGAAAATTTATCTGAACTTTGGCCATCACATTCTTATTGTGAAAGACTTCTTTTATTCGTTTTGTGAATCAAGGTACCTGGTTTGTTCTGCAATACATGCACCCACCTACTGCAGTTGCAGCTGACCAAATATCATATTTTATCTGTTTGTTTGTGTTTAGGAGATCATTTCCTGCTAGTTATACCTTATACCTGTGTAGTATCTTCTTCAAACTACTGTGTTGATGATTTCAAGAATTTTTTGATTAACATTCCTTTCTACAGATTACATCTAAGAAGATACACAAATATTAAGGTGTTTAGTTTTTTTTTTTTGTTTGGTTGGTTTAGTTTTATATATTTTATTGTATATTTCTTTTTCTGACATCTTTGGTATTTGTACTAACTTTTTTGGTGTAGAATTGTCCCTCATCAAAAAGTACCCAGACATCATAGCTCTTTGTGTAACTAACCTTAACTTATTGCGAAAGTTTCCTCCTATTTGTTTTGCAAATCAATGAACCTGGTTTGTTCTGCAATATATAGACCCACCTTTTGCTGTCACAGCTGGCCAAATTTCTTTATTTTATCTCAGACTGTTGGGTTCACTGAGATTATTTCCTGCTATTTATGCTTTATAGAGATGTATAATATCTTCTTCAAACTCCTGTGTTGATGATTTCAAGAATTTTTTTTATTCACATTGTTTTTTTCTGGAAATTACACCTTAGAAAATATATATAAAATTGCAAACACCAAATTAGAACACTATTTGCTCATTTACAACCATTGCAGTTTCATCTAACAGGTTTATAGCACATATCTGAAAGCTTGAGTATTATTTTTACTGTATCATTGTAGAAAAAAAATTTAAACTAATTTTAACTTTTTTTCATGATTTACAAATTGCACATTGTGTCAATACTATTTTAGTAGAAAATGGAGATATGCCAGAGATTCCCTGAAAGATCATTGCATATGGCACATACATCATTGTCTGAATAAATCGTTATATTTTTTTTTAATTAAAATGTCATTTTTGAAACCAGAATTGTGATTACAAAGGTTTCAGTGAAACGGAGTGCATGGTTTAATATCAAGTCTGTTTATGTTTAAATATTCTTTTCTCATGTCATTTTGTCAATGTATTTTGGAGAACATTGTTTACATTCTCTTTAGTAGACTCCTACTTCTGATGTTAAATGAACTGTGTTTTAAATTGATTAAATTTTCAACTGTTTTAAAATGTTCTGATAATATTGATATTACGATTAACTAAATTCCTTTCAAGTTCATTGGTACAAAGTTTTAGGTAACATAAAAGTCATTATTGCCAAACAGTTCAATATTTCTTTCATTAGACCAAAGGACATTTCTCGAGAAAAAACAGTCTCCATATGCAATTTCAAATTATTCTGGCTGTTTCACAAACTTGTGAGCCTGGTTTTAATTATAGAAAGTTTTCCCTGTCAAAGTATTTTAAAGCAATCAAGAAAAAGTAATAATTTATTGATGCAAGGTAATGAAATATGGCTGGTTTGGCTAGAACAAGCCATATCTCTTAAAAGTTGCATACCATGCACTAATCAATTAAATAGTTTCACTATACTAGCTCAGTAGAAGTTAATTAAACCAAAGAAGATATAAAATTAGTAATTACTAATTTTATGGATTTTATGTGTTTTTCATTTGTCATTGTATATGAAATAACTAAAATAATGAAGTATTTCTAAAACTTTGCAATGTATTTTTTAAGTTAGATGTTCAAAACTGCAATTAATACTCTTAGGCTATTCAACTGCCAAAAATTAGGTCTTTTGAACAAACATCAGAATACAGATTTTCAGAAGGGATTTGGATCAAAAACTCTGCACACCTCATGTATGTGTGCATGTATTTTTCATTCTTGATATCTTTGTTTAAGACAGATCAACAAACTCACAAAGTCATGCAGATCCAATTTTAGTAAGTGAATTCATATGGAGGTTTCATTGCTAACCGTTGGTATAAGTGTATACAGACAAATCATATTAAACACTCATTTCTGAACAATCACCAAAGTTAAGTAAGGTTGAGCTTGGTCAGTAACAAGTGGGGTGACAAATTGGGAATAGAAAGTGATGTAAGCTTGAGTGTACAGGTGGTGTAATGGATAACAGCTCAGTATTGTTAATTGGAGAACTGAGTTTCAATTCCTATTGTGTTCATAATATTCACTTACACAAAAATACTCTTGGAGAAGGTATTAATTCACCTGTTCTTCACACAGATGTGGGTTAATTAGTAAAACTTATACCCCCTAGATTGTTATTATCACCAAAATAAAAAAATGAGATTGTGAACAAAATGTTTAGATTTTCAGCATTAAATAACCCATAGAGGTGTTGATATACTGCTAAACAAAATCAATCTTAAAATAAGACAGATTGCCTTTCAGAACTAAATAACGACAGTTGCCTGATTATATATTTACAGCTAAAGGGGGAAATAAGTTCATGCTTTTCTGAAGAACATTTGATTTGATTTGGTTTTGAGTTTTTTTTTAATGACATATCAACCTCTGTGAGTTATTTAATGCCAAAAAGTTGGAGTTTTAAGGTTTTTTCTTTTTAATGTTCAGTTATAGTGAGAAAGTTGATTTAGCCAAATTTTAATGAAAATTTTTTTGCTTTTATTCTTTTTTATTTTAGAAAACTGAAAATGTCTTCTAGTTTTGTATTCAAACATGTTTTGCAGAGAATATTGTTTTTCTTCAAAAAGTATTGTTGGTAACATTTTTCCTTCAAAAATGTATATTTTTCTATAAAAGTGTATTTTTATGTATATATTTCTATAAAAGTGTATTTTTATGTATATATTTCTATAAAAGTGTATTTTTATGTATATATTTCTATAAAGGCATTTTTATACTTTCATAGTGTTTTGACCCCAGTTTGGGGGTTAACTATTTACTCATAGCTCAGACCCTAACAGGTGCTACCAATCAGGGTCAGGGTGGACCTGAGAACAACAGCAGTTAAGAGGTGGTTCCATGCTCCTCACAACCTTCCAATCAAGGGCCTTAAATTGACTTAAATCAAAATGACTTCCAGACATTTATATTGACATAACCATCATCAAATGCTTAACAAACACATTATACTTTTACTACATCTGTAACTGTAAAATATACAAAATAATCAAAATTAGTATCCACAGATTTGAATAGTTCCACTAAATAAACTTAAATCCTTAAATTTATCATTATAATAAGCATAGATGTGCATTGTGGTGCACTGGATATCGGCTCGGAACGAGAAATTGGGGAGCCGAGTTCGAATTCCAGCTGAATTCATTGCATTCACTTACGCGCAAATACCCTTGGGAAAGGTATTAATCCGTCTATTCCTTCCAGTTATGGGTTAAATAACAGGACAGATTGGGTTCTATAGCCTTGGTTGGCAACCAGTCTATCGCAGAAAGCAATGGCAATGGGATAATCTTCTGCCCAGTCAGTCATGTCTCTTTTGAGACATGATCACTCAAGCATGTATCACGTATGGCACTAAACTGACTGAAGCATAGATATTTTGAAGCTACTGAAGCTGGAAAAATCATTAAGTTTGATTCATTACTGTTAAGTCAAAAAATCTCTATGAATTATATACTGCTTATCAGATTAAATAACCTAAATCTTCTTAGACAATGAAATTCAAATACTAATGATTCAGGGATTGTTTTCCAGTAGAAGAAGTACTTCTCTTTTTCAGATTAAGGAAACAAAAGAGATATTCATCTTGAATAAATTATCAGAGTTTCAAAAAGAAATATTTGTTAGAAAGAAATATTTCACAAAAAACACATTTGCTTAAAATTTATCAGTTCAGAATAACGGATAAATGTGGCATAACATGAATTTTAAAATTTTGTTTCCCCAGGAGTAGTTGAGAAATTTCTTGGCCCAACAAAGATGGGTTGGTACCAAAATTACTGCGTAGCACTGATAATCTTCAACTCTTGGGATATTTCAGTAAAAGCAAAAGAAAAATAATGTATAAATTTTTATTCTAAAATGAAAAAAGATTGAGAAATAATTTACAGAATTGTTTCAGGAATATACAGATTTCAATCAGCAATACAGGATTCACTGCCAAAGTTTCCAATGAGTGTAACAGATATCTACTTATTACTCCTGCCTTAGTAGTAAAGTCAGTCAGTCAGTTAAGTGCCATGCGTGATACACGCTTTGGGTGATCATGTCTCGGAAGAGATATGACTGACTGGGCAGAAGATTATCCCGCAGTAGGTTGCCATTGCTTTCTGCAGTAGACTGATTGCCAACCAAGGCTATAGAACCCAATCGGTCCTATTATTTAACCCATTATTGGAGGAAAGAGATGGATTAATACTTTTCCCAATGCAAGGAATTCAACTGGAATTCGAACTCGGTTCCCCGATTTCTTGTTCCGAGTCGATATCCACTGCACCACAACGCACAGTAGTAAAGTAGTTCACCCAAATGCTGATTTTTTTTTACTTAATTTTGCACAAAGAGCCACTCAAGGCAAAGAATTACTGTTAAAAATGTTATTACAAATGAAGTAAGTGATATGAAGGAAAGACTAGGAAGATTGATAATGACTGACCTTTGAAAGGAAAAGAACTCATTATATCCCACAAATCTAACCCTCCCAGCTAAGATTCAATTTCCTGCAAACACTGAGGTGAACTATCCTCATTCCTTTTGTATTTCTTTAGTAAGGAGTAAGTTCCACTCAGATAGCTTCTTCTCAAGAGCTGGTGCTTTGTGAAAAAATTCCAGAAGTTTGCTTTTCTGACCCCTACAATCTTAACCACCGCAAGTCTAGGGTTAACTGTTATCTTTCACACTTATCATCATAAACTGTACTCCTTACTCTTGCTGCTCAGACAACAACCACCTTCAGCGGCCCTTGGGCATGGTATTAAGTGAACATTAAAAAAAATAAAAAAAATGCTAATATCAATTGTACTCATCATTATTGGCATGCTTCAAATAGTGATAAACAGAACGAAAGAATCTGAAAAATTAAAATCATTAAGATAAAAATGTTTGTCAAGAAATCTGGCACAGATAGGCAACAAGAAGTGGGTTCATGCCTTTCTCTAATGTTCAGTAAACTCAAGCAAACTCAGCCAGAATTCGAACTTAATTTACCTAGTTACATTTTTCCTTTTCTTTCAAGCCTTAATTTATAATTATCACTCAACAGACCCTAGACTAATTTGAAACATAACTGTTAGCACAAACAAAAGTAACCATTAGAAAAATACAATATACAATTCATCATTGAGCTCAATTTATCATAAATAGTTGAGAAGTATGGCCTGAAGACTGTGTTTAAGCATGGAACAGACTGTAGCCACTGGATAATGACTTCAATGTCTACTTTTATATTTACATAGCATTTTAATTCACAAATATTGCATACCTTAAAACTATATCATATATATATATATATATATATATATATATATATATATATATATATATATATTATTGCATAAATGTTATATTCAGTGGATACCCATATTTGAGCATATACTCTATTTATTAAACTGTAGCCGAGAGGTAAATGCGATGTAATGAGAGTTTCCACTAGGGAAACACTGATTCACATCCTTCCAGAAAGTGCACTTTTTTCTAATTCTATTTCTCAAATATTCAGGCTTCTAGATGGAAATAAATAGACTGCTTAATAAATAAACCATATATCATTGTATGTCCAAAAACATTAATTTTTGCCGGTGTTAAGTATATATGTTCTTTTTGTTTCTCTAAAACTTTATCATTGCTAACAAGTTTGGTTCATGGTTCTCAGTGTTTTTATGTAGAACTAAATTTCTGTTGCTTCAAGTCTCTTCTTCATCAATGAGGAGATTGTCTTGCATTCACTAGAAGGATTGATATTGCCTAACAATTCAGTGCTCTTTTCTTTATTTCTTATGAAATTTTCCTGTTTCATAATACTTTGCTTTGCTTTTGGGAGGTAACTTTTCTATTCCAATACACATTTAGATTTCAGTGTTGCACTTTCCATCATCTGTTAAAATACTTCTAATACACTTAAATTGTTGTACTTGTTTGAATTTGCTATCTCCATTTTGTAATTTGCATGTTGGGCAGCATTTTCTGCTGACAGCCATGGATTCTATCTTGTAATTGATTCTTAGTCCTTTCTTCTTACTTTCCTTCAATACTTTCCATAGGAATTCTTGAAGTTTTCTATATATATGTCTGCTATCGACATTGTCATCTTCCTATCTTATGCTGTTAAGATCATGGCTGTCAATAATAAGACTTCTAATTGTCTCAGAATCACCTCACTGTATAGGTTAAATAAGTTCAGTGAGAAGATAGATCTTTCCCTTATACACCTTTCTCTTTTTGAATATTTATTGAATACATTTTTTTATCCATATGCTGGTGGTTTACTCCTAGTAAAGGTTGTAGATTATTCTAATATCCTTGTATGGTCCAGTTAGTTATCAATATTTGACAATTCATCAAAATTAGTATTTTAACTATACTTTTTTTAAATTGTTTATTTTTCCTAAAGAATATACTAGAAACAACAAGGTTTTAGAGAAAATGGAAATGAAAAGGAAACTTATACTTAAATCCAGGAAGAGACAGCTGAAGTTTCTGGAACATGTAATGAGGAAGGAGGGCTTGCAGAATCTGATACTAACAGGACAGATAGCAAGAAAGACAGACAGTAGAAAGCAATGCATGATATACTTGATGGGCATGAGTAAATGGATGTTAAGAGCTAGAAAGAGTAGGAAGATGTGGAAGGCCATGATTGCTTACATCCTGAAGGGACATAGTATATAGAAGAAGAAAAAGAAGAAGAAAACCTTTCAAATCATTATGCAAGAAAAAATGTTGAAAAATAAGAAAACTTAAGCTACTATTAAATATCTACATAAAATTTTATATTTTTTCAGAAATTTCATATTTATTAAAACAGTGTCAAATTGATGGAGACCAAGAATATGAAAAGTGATGATATTTAAATGAAATGAAGTATCTTCATGCAATGTCATATCCTCATGTGAAATATATAGCATATATGACAAAATCTATCTCTCTCTCCTAAATTAAAATTTATGAATTTTGTGGTGATGGTGGTGGTGGGGGTAAGTTAGTGATAACTTTTACTTTTCTTTTAAATGCTACTTCTTTCAAAATTGAAATCAACATTGGATTAATGCTTGGAAAATAATTGTTAGATGAACACCTACTACCCTTTGATCATAATCAAAAAGCAAGAGAAAAATATTTAAATTTTTACCAAAAAAAAGATATTGCCTTTTCCCCATTTGATAAATGATTATATTCATTAATAATTCTTGACCTTGATCTGTCATCTTAGCTTCATTCACTTTCCCACCTGCTGTAAGGTTGCCTACCTTTGCCTTTTCTATAAATATTTTCATAGAAATTATTCAAATGAGCTCTTCACTATGGTTCCTAGAGACTTTCAATTTAAATTCAATACTAGACATGGTGACAAGCTTCCACCAATTTACATTTGAGTTGGCTAGCTGGAACCAGAAATTCTATGCTAAATATCTTTTCACATTTTTTGATAGTGGAATTCCCTGCTTTCCAGGCAAATTTAATCTGCAAAAGTTTAAATGTAACTTCAATTGCTATCTACTGTTCCCCTGATTGTCCTTCTTTCATTCTCTCCCCTTAACAATGTTTCAATATAGAAATTGTTTTATTGAATTAAAGTAAAATATAATTCATTTTTAATAATGGCTAAATGTACAGCTGGAAACATTTGCATAGATAAAAAAATTTGAAGAATTATTTTAGAATTTATGCTTTGAAAAGAAAAATATCATAACATAGGATAACTCTCTAAGAGAGCTCTAAATATACATGTATATAAATACATATAGAGCAAATATAAGAAAAATTAAGGCAGGCACGTTATTTTATGGTAAGTCGGAGGTATAGGCCTATTTCAGGCGAACCATCATCAGCTTCCATCTTTATTTTACAAAGGAATTTTAATTTCCATTCCTGTAAAATCCATTGTAAAACAAAGACAGAAGCTGATGATGGTTCACCTGAAATAGGCGTATACATCTGATTTACCATGAAATAACGTGTTTTGCCTTAACTTTTCTTATATATATATATATATATATATATATATATATAGAGAGAGAGAGAGAGAGAGAGAGAGAGAGATAGATTGATAGATAGATAATCAACTGCCAATTCAGAAAAGTACTGTCAAATTCTAAATAAAGTTCACTCAAAATATGAGTCTCCCAAAGCTGAATATAAAGCAGCCATTTTACCTGCTGTGTTCAGTTTTACCAAGTAATGGGAAGAATAGCAAATGGATTCAAATGGAAGGACTTATGATATTCCCTCTGACAGTTGGATTCGATGGATGCTTGCTCTGGCATCTGGAAACTTGACTTTAACATTACTTGGCTTCGGAAGAAGGTGGAAAAATAGCTTTGTCTCCCCCACCCTCAAACTACCTTTCAAAAGTCAATTCACATGAACCTTGGAGATAAATTGATAGAACCGATGTTGATTGTATTGATGTCATTTTCGGGTTCAGTTGAGATTCTCCTCATTTATGATTTTGACATGTTGCTCTGCTGGTGAATCTATTGACAAGACTTTGGTTTCCAAGTCAATTTATTTTACCCAGCTTTCAAAAAGAGGCAATTTATAAATAATTTTGGAGTCATATGCAAGTCAGTCACAGATGACATGAAAAAAATATTTTCTTTATATTCCCAAAATATTTTTATTGTATTCAGTATTTACTATTAAAGCTGATATTCAATTCTTTTTTTTAAATCTTTATTAGGTCTGGTAAATAAAGGTAAAACATAATTTGATGTCTAATGTAAAATTACATTTCTGAGCTAGAAATATACAGATATTTCTTCTATGTGTCATGTCCCTTGAGGCCATGGACAACCATAACTCTTCACAGTTTAGTATTTTTTGTAGCACACTACAAATTTAACCTGTTCAAATCTACGGTTAATCATTATTTTTCCAACATTTCATCATAAACTGTGCTCATTTCCAAAACAGAAACTAGAAAGGAAAGCAGTTATGGCACATACCCTAAATATATCATAAAAATTCAGGATCTGAAATTAGTAAATATTAAACACTTCAAATACTCATAACTCTTTGGGTCAAGTCACTGGAACTTACCAATGTCTATATCCACTAGGTCAGGTGTCCTTGAGGACATCAGCATGTGAATTTCTGGAACTTATAAAAAGTTCAGTTCAAAATGCCAAGCACCTGAAGGTTATTGAAACATACAATGACCAAAACTGAGGGAAAATTTTAAAAGAAGGATTTATAAAGTTTATTTGAAAGAAATACTGGCTGCTTGGTACATGAATTCAAAATGTTTCCTTGTAAGGAAATGGCTAATGTTACTGTTATCTCTTACTCTACAGGGTGAATATTATTTTTAAAAAAGTAGACATAGGTAGTTTCTGTTTAATGTAAATTAAATGTACTGCCTTAAATAAAATTATATTTAAATTCTAATTATATGTGCTGTCTTAAATTAAATTCTATTTAAATGTTAATTAAATGTGCTGTCTTAAATTAAATTCTATTTAAATTTTAATTAAATGTACTGTCTTAAATTAAATTCTATTTAAATGTTAATTAAATGTACTGTCTTAAATTAAATTCTATTTAAATTTTAATTAAATGTACTGTCTTAAATTATTTGTACCATCTTGAATTAAATTCTATTTAAATTTTAATTAAATGTACTGTCTTAGATTAAATTCTATTTAAATTTTAATTAAATGTACTGTCTTAGATTAAATTCTATTTAAATTTTAATTAAATGTACTGTCTTAGATTAAATTTTTATTTAAATCTTAATTAAATGTACTGCCTTAAATTGCTACTGTCACTTGATATCAAATCTCAATAAAAACAATTTTCTTTTGATAGGCTGATTAATCCCTACTTGACTATCAGAGAATGGATAACATATTTTTTGTATCTGAACTATGAGTGCTTGCTCATTTATTAACAACTTTTTTATTGTTGCTTTATGATCTATCTTAACTATAAAAAAAGAAAAGAAAAGCATTTCCACAACTTCCACAACCAGATCTGATAAGGAACAGCTACTTTTGAGAAGCAATGATAAAATAACTCTTTAATTGTAAAGAAAGAAATCTCTCTATTCTAGAGAAAGATTTAACCAAATCCATTTCCCATTAATATGTTTTCATTTATTAATATAATAAAATCATCTTTCTCCAGAGCTTTGTAAAATGAATTAAATTTTCACTTGAGCCCTTCAGCCCTTTTCTTAGATGCATTCAATCAAAGCCACTTCAAGGGTCTAGTAGACACATCTTCAAATCCGCGATATGAGGCCCCTCTCTACTACATCTCAGTTAACATATTTTCTCGAAATTCCACCATAACAGTTGAAGTGTTATTCTTTTTACCTTTTGCCGCTTAGTGTCAAATTAGTTTCAGATCAAAGAGCAAGGTAGATGGCTGGCAAGGTAAGGAAAACTTATTATGTGCTTAACCTGTTGTAAAAAAAAAAAAACAAATTCATGGACCTAAACAAAAAAGAAAAACATGGAATTACATCAAAATCTGAAAAAATTTTCATAATTTTATAGCCAGTTGTCCTTAGTTGAATCTGTAAAAATGTAGACAGAAAAAACAAAATGTTGCTGAAATAGTGAAGGCCACAAAGTATTGCCTGGGGATTTTATCAGACTTTCCCTCCATTCAAGGGTAGTTCATGCAAATACCAAAAAGAAAAGTTTAACTTCCCCTTAAGCAGGTAAATTGATAAAACCATTGTCTGTTAATAAAAAAACAATTATTTTATGTTTGTCAGCACCAGTCACATCTGGGTTTTCCGTGTTAGCAGCAGGACAGCTTAGTATGTCTAGATGCAAGCCTCTCTTTAACTGGTAAAGATCTAGATTTTGTAAAATGTCTCCTGCTAATAAAAACAATAGGAAAACCAGCAGTCCACAGGTGGTAAGACACTGTTTTCATATATTTAATTAAACCTGACCAGAGTCCTTTTCAGGAAAATAAAGAGGTACCTTTTATGGTTGAAAAGGACTGTAACAGCTTTTACAGTTACTACCATATGAGTAGTAGTAATGGAAGATTGTTTACCCAAGTGCCTCAGTCAACTTTAACTTGCTAGAGACAAGATATTTTTGTTAAAATACATTGTGATGTGACTGAATGCGGGGATGTGGATTAATGCCTTTTAGTGCAAATTGGAATAGCCTCATCTGGAATGTGAACCCTGTTTGCCAATTCTATTCTCTATGCTTATAACCTTTAGAATATGATGCACTTCCAGTATTTGCTTCATATAAAGCCTAAGAAGAACACAAAAAATTAATAATTCTCTTTACAATCTTGAAACAAATCCAAAAATATCATAATGATTCATTAAAGAAAAAAAAAACTGAATTGAAATGACATTCACAGCACTTTTTTGAGCAAATTAGGTTTTGATGCATTTGGAAGACAATTTGATGTCAATCAAACTTGATGACGTTAAAATCATAAATGTTTCTCTTGATCTATTATTTGAATAATATTTTCTTTTTTTTCCAAGATTAATATCATATTTTAAACTATTTATTTCTTTGATTTATTTTTTATCAAATATCAAAATCGGCATTTGTGGGTCTTGATTACTGCAGTTTTCAGAAAAGAAGACACAGCTATATTTGGAAGGAAAAGCTTTGGAAAAAATAAGCTGTAGTTGTATTTGATATATTTTTATAGAATAATAATTTTAAAATTGGTATATATAGTTTAAAGCACAAAATAAGAAAACACTGCAAATTAAAAAAGGTTTAACCCACCCCATCACTAGTGTAAAGAGTGATAACCACGACTAGATTTGAAAAACTCTTTTCTGAAAAATTATTTCAAGAGCAAGATTTTAGAAATTTCAATGAATAGCAATGCTGGCTTCTCAGTCAATGAATGCTGAATTTTAAGGAAATGGCAATTATTACCATTGGCACCATTTGATTCAGCATCTAAAACGTCTTCACTGATTTCACTACAGCTTAGAAAGGAATCTGACATTTTATCAGAAGATCAGTATTATGATAAAAGAGAATGTCATCTTTGGCCCTGTCCATTGCATTATTGATAGCACATTTCTTAAATGAATGAATTATGCTATCACATCTATTCTATCCATGAATTCTTCAACAACATACATACCTGAAAGCATTTGTCTTTTTCTTTATCCAGCTTTAATTCTCATGACTTTGAATTTTACGAATTGATAACTTCATGAAGTATGACTAGCACAATTTTCTATGACTGCACAGAATCCACTTTGTATTAAAAAATTATATTTGTAGAAATGCTTAACCCTCATCTTCTCTGTTCCACAATTCAATAAATTTATTTTCAACATCTCACCTTTTTCGTTTTTGTCTCCCTCATCATTGTTTTAATGCTTTCAGTATATTGGAAACAAGGAGTTTTTGACACCAAATATAGAAACTCTTGTATAAGGTTGTATTCCTGGAAATTGAAGATCAAGCTTACTCTCATCAGCTTGTATGACAAATGCATTTGTCAATATACAGGGTTGGCACAAAACAAATGTACTTACTTTTTTTTTTACTTTGTTGCCAGTTTGAATATCTATAAACATTTAACTTCATTTGATAGTTAACTAGCAGTATAGCCCGGCATTGCTCAGGTGTAATGAAAGCTTTAAAACTAATTCATAATCCTGGAGTTAAGACTCAGCCTAAAGAATATTTGTACGAAGTTTGGTGAAAATCGGATAAAAATTGTGGATTTGTATAAAGGACATACAGGCAGATAATCAGACACACACAAACATCTTGCCTTTTATATATATATGTATATATATATATATATATATTATCAATTTTCTGTACTATTGTAAGAACTGCAACCTTGAAACTTCTGAATATTGTTTCTTGTGTCTTTGTCTATGAGTGTATCAAATTTGATTAAAATTGAACCACTCCTATGACCTGATTTTTTTCGATTATATCGATTTTCAATATTTATTGGGAGTACCTCAACACGAAACCTAGCTAAGAACACTCACAGACGCTTATAGTATAACTGTGTAAATTTTCAAGAAAATCAGTTCAGCCATTTCGGAGTTATAGGTAACGGACACACACACAGAGACAAAGTTCCATTTATAAAAAAGTTTAGATTTAAACTGTTAATCTTCTTTATAACTCAAACATTAATATTTCTTAATTTTAACCATCTTTTTTACTTGTCAATAAACACAGCATTTCTTGTCATTTAAATAGTATGTTTTTTGGGACACCAAGTATAATCCCAATACATCTTAAATGCAGTTCAGTTTTTCAATAGGATGGATTTTTCTTGCATTTAATATCAAGGGTGACATAATTTATAAACACAGCATTTCTTGTCATTTAAATAGTATGTTTTTTGGGACACCAAGTATAATCCCAATACATCTTAAATGCAGTTCAGTTTTTTAATAGGATGGATTTTTCTTGCATTTAATATCAAGGGTGACATAATTTATAAACACTGGCATTTAGGAAGCAAGATAAGCTGAAGATTTAATACTGATAATACGATACATGGTCTCCACATAAACATACTCATGATTTTAACCACACAAAAAGAAAGATAGTTTTATTACTTTCTTGCAGATTAGTAATTAATTAGTGTTTGTGTACTTATAGTTTTGTTTCCAGAAAATAATGAAATCAGTTTTTATGATTTCAACTAGAGAGCACATTTGAAAATTAATATTGGTTTAGGGGTTAAATTTAATAAGGAAAGTATATCTAAACTGAAAATATATTGGAATGGTGAAACATGCTTTCTTGATACTAAACAAAATATTAAGAAACAATAAAATTTCACGGTGAAAAAAGGATTGTCACCTGTTTTTTAATATCAGTTCTATATGCCAGATGCACATATGAAGAGAATACTTTAGTTGACAGGTCATGCACAAGGATGATGAGAATATTATGAACAGAATATGGGAGCAATGAGGAAATTTGAAGGAAATTGTGAACAATAAAGAAACTTGTACTTAAAATTAGAAAGTGTCAACTGAAAATTGGACACATAATGAAGAAAGAGGGCTTGGAGAATTTGACACTCAGAGGACATAGTGAAGGCTAGAGAGAAACACTAATAAGATTATCTAAACTTATATAAATGGATGGCTGACCATGAACTGGGAGTGGTAGCAAGCGGACAGCCTACTGCTAAAGTGTTGCAAAAGATAAAAAAGCGTACAGGGATATGATACCCTACATCCAAAAATGATACAGAACATAAAAAAAATTTTATGGAGAAAATAATTTTAAAAAAATTAAGGTGAAATTTTTTGTTTGATTGACATTTGTTTTTTATGGTTTATCACCTTTTGCAAAGCCAGTAAATATTTTTTGATTGTAAGGATGTTTTTAAGATAATGATTTTAATGCTAAATTATAACTAATTAACGCATAACTGGAAGTGAAAAGCTTGATTTTTATATTTCTGAAGAGTATTTGTACATATGTTAATATAATGAAACTGACAAAATTTCTGATTCCATATTTCTGATTATGAACCATTATCCATTGCACCACCCAAACTTCCAAGCTCATAATATTAATAAATATTTGTAAATGTAATATTATATCTTTACAAACCAAAGGATATATATATATATATATATATATAAAATTATTTAAGGGCTATTTATCACTGAAAAAATTTACTTAAAGTTATCAGATATAAACTTTAATAAAACCACTCCCAATTTTGGATAATCTTAAGGTAAAACTCAGTTTAATTCAAATTTCTTGGGGGTCAGTGAATTACCCAGGAAGGTCAGTGTTATTTCAGTGTAGAACAGAGGAAATGATATGCTAGATTTTAAAGAACTGTATGCAATCTTTTGACATTTGTGTTTCATTGATTATAAACAGAATTTAAATTATTAATATTACAAATAAAATTCCTTTTATGGAACAGAAAGCAAATTAAACAAAATCAAATTACTCTGAACTGGAACTTCAGAAATATTAATCAAATTGATAATTTATTCTTTTTTTTATGTTTCATGGATTTTTTTTAACATGATGAAAACATTTCCAAATTTTAGGTTATAAAAGGCCTCTGGTCTGGTGGAAGAGTTTTGGTTCAAGTGTTATTGTCTAATTATCTCTAATTTCTGTTATTTTTAAAACATGAATATTGTGTTTTAATCTAAGTTGAAAGCAAGTATTTCAAATAATAAAACAAAGTAAAATCACTTAAAAAACAACTGTTTCATTTTTGTGAGTGCATAATTATTTTAATCGACTTTAATAAAATCAATTTTGATTAATTATTTCTGTCATGTACAAAAATAAATTAAAAAACAAGAAAATGTTGAATTCAGTCCAACAGACATAAGCATTTTGTCTTGTTCCAGACGTTTCTCTAGATTTAGAGATACCAAGAAATATATCTGGGTGATCTCTGTTTAATTGGGACATGCTCTAAGAAGAAGAGTATTTTTTATTTTTAATCATTTCCCTCCAAGTGAGTTGATAATGACAGGGGGTTACAGGGAGTGAAAATGAATGAGAAGGCTAAAGGAACAGAGTTAAAAGAAAAAAAGATGGTGGTGACTGACATTACATTTAAACAGCTATATGAAATAGAAATGTGGTTCTATAAAAGGATGCTGTGAATACTGTGGACTGAACATGTGAGTAATGACAAAGTTTTGGAGAAAAATGTAAATAAGGAAACTAATGCTTAACATCAGGAAGAGGCAGTTGTGGTGTTTCAGGTATATAATGAGAAAAGAGAGTATGGAAAATCTGATACTCACAGGACAGATACAGGGCAAGTAAATGGATGGTAAAACAGGACTTAGGAGAAATAACAGAAAGATAAAGTTTATTTAAAACTAAAAGGGACAGGAAGTTGTGGAGAGTTATGTGTTGTAATGGCATTTAGTTGATTAGAACCCACATGGTTGTAGATCTTGGTTTTGGTATATTTAGTTAGTTACTCATAATACAACTGATTCAGAGTAGATTCATAATTGGGTCACTTGATAGATTTGTTATTCAATGGACTTCGATTACTCGCTACTGCTCAACGTTCAACACATATCTCCCATGTGCTTTGATGGAAACAAAAAGGAAATGAATACTGAGCCTCAGGAAGAGACAGCTAAAGTTCCTGGGACATGCAATGAGGAAAGAGGGCTTGGAAAATCTGATACTAACAGGCCAGATAGAGGGGAAAAAGAGACAGGGGGAAGCAACGGATAACATATCTGAAGGACCTAATCAGGTGGATTACGGAACAAGGATTACATGGTGTAACAGAAGAAGGCATGCTCAGAGCCACCAGAGATAAGGAAAAGTGGAAAGCCATGATCGCCTACGTCCTGAAGGGACAAAGCACATATTCTTTCTCTGTTATTCTTTCTCTGTTATTCTTTCTCTGGCGATCGGTGTTCAAACGTCGGTGTTTATACTTTCTACATGATGCTATAGTTGCTTATATTCTGAAGGAACACAGCACATAAAGTCAGTCAGTCAGTTAAGTGCCATACATGAAACACGCTTGGGTGATCATGTCTCTTTCAAGACATGACGACTGGGCAGAAGATTATCCCGCAGTAGGTTGCCATTGCTTTCTGTGGTAGATTGGTTGCCAGCCAAGGCTATAGAACCCAATCTGTCCTGCTATTTAACCCATAACTGGAGGGGAGAGATGGATTAATACCTTTCCCAAGGGTATTTGTGCGTAAGTGAATGCAATTAATTCAACTAGAATTTGAACTCGGCTCCCCGATTTCTCATTCTGAGCCGATATCCATTGCACCACAACACATATAAAGTAGAAGGAAAAAAAAGGTGAAAGCAAGAAATTGGAAGCGAGTGCCACAGGCACAAAATGCAAAACAGAAAAAAAAACTTTGTTGTCTTCTTTTGTGTAACATTTCTACAGGCAAAGATGAAAACATTCTTTGTAATTTAGTTTCCTTTTTTAAAATATACAAGTTGATTGCTCACAGGCACACAGTGATAGATTTGATATCAAACAGAAGTAAGGAAGTACAGAAAAATAGAAAAAAAATATCTATAATAATAATCCTATTCATTCCATTATGTTATAACTGTTCACTTCATGGATACATCCATACAGTCTTAAACTGCTATCTATTTTGACAATACTTGTTTCATTTAACTCAAACTGTCTAGTCGATAATGGTAACTACTGGAATTCTGTGACAGAAATATCTATCATGTCCAGTCATGGAAAAAAATGTTTCTGACAGAAAATCATATCTTGGAAGCATAAGATGCTGTGAGTTGCCTCCTCTAATTTTTTGAATTGCATCCTGGTACTGGTTTTGATATAACCTTTATTGTTTCTCTAAGCTATCATCTGTTATAATAATTCACCTTGTGGGGAGAAAGAAAATTTTTTAAAAGAGAGAAAAATAAATATGATAAAGATACGACATAAATTTGTTCGCATCACTGATACAAGCATTTTGCAGAAACTTATTTCAATATAGTCAAACAAGGCCAACATATACAACCTGTTTTAGTTGAGAATTAAAGTCAATTGTGTATGAATCAGATCAAATTTGGATTGTGAATGATAAAATGTTAGAGAAATGTTTGCTGACTCTTACATCAATCTTACATGTTGAAGTTAACAATGTGAGTCCTGCTTCTGTAAATGGTTCTCTTACTGCTAAAATATTGATGGCAGAAGGACAGGACATAAAACTCTGTGAAAAAAAAACATTGAAATTAAAACATTCACACACACACACACACATATATATATATATATATATATATATATATATATATATATACTAGCTGATGGGTGTTACAGGTGCCGCCATGATGAAATTCTGAAAGAGATCGTGAAAATATTTCAAAATTCTATCAAAGAGAATGTTTACAACCCAGACACAAGGCAGATAAAATTTATTAAAGCAGGCATGAAAATCCCACAAAATAGAAAGGTAAATCCAAACCTGCTATCTCCTGCAACAGACTGGGAACTAAGGGCTGATATAGGCTAAAGATTGAAATTCCCAGAGCAAATTGCCATCACAAAACTTCGCCCAGATATAGTTTTCTTCTCACATAAATTGAAGAAGATAGTCTTGTGGGAACTGACAGTCCCCTGGGAAGAAAACGCAGAGGAATCTCATGAAAGGAAGAAGTTAAAATATGACGAACTGCTGGAGTGTTGCAGGGTTAAAGGCTGGAGGGCTAGCTGCACTCCTATAGAAGTGGGGACTAGAGGATTTGCAGCAAGGTCCTTATGCAAAGACTTACCAGATATTGGGATAGTGGGAGAAAAGCACTCAAGTCCATAACTGAAACAGTGGAAAGAACAGCTAATTGGTTATGGATCAAAAGAGAGAGTGCCTGGATTCCAAATTGTTAGCTAAAATTCCCCAAAATTCTGCGTATAAATTAATGTTTCGGACGAGCTCATGTGTGGTTCACCTCTAAATGGAAAGTGGCTCTTTGACTGTCGCCAATCGGAAGCATTTACAGGGTTTTGTACCGGGCCTAAACATAATTTTCCAGTGTCTGAAAGCGCTTATCGAGGGTGGGCCGGAGGCTGATCATCACTGGTTGGGTCAGCGTGGTGAGGGGGATATGATGTTGAAAGACCCAAAACCCCCTAGTGATCCTCGCGATGACATCACTGACGACACCCTCTATTGCCCCCATTACTGTGCGTATGTTTGAAATATGTATATATATATGTATATATATTGCCATAAAAATTACTATGCCAGATAACGAGATCTTATTCAGCAAATCAGATTGTATTTTAAACAGACAACAATCTGAGCCAGCTTTTTTCTGCATAAAACAGAAAAAATTTCCAATTCCAGTCAGATGTGAAAAAGATCATGGCATAGCAAGATGTCTCCCCAATTTTAATTTAACACTTGAATATCATGAAACTGTAAAACTGGTAAAGTTTCTCAAAATAAATATTCTTACAGTTAACTATTTAAGTTCTTTTCCTATATCTTTTTTGTTACACATGTAAGATATATAAAAAAAAACTTAATTCCTGAAATTGGGTGCGATAGGTAAATTGTCACCATTTTATATTTTTAATTGCATGCACGTGCATTGTTTGATTTTTTTATTGTGTCAACTACACAGTTTAGTAGGGTCAGTTTGGCACCATCTGTGAGAAAAAGAGTACCAAGACACAATTTACTATAAATTTGGAAATAGCATGCTGCACTGCTTGGCATTTGCACTGAAAGCACAAATACAAACATTTCAGAGTGTTTGGGTGTTAATCTGAGGACAGTTCAGAGGATTCATAAAGAGTTGGATGCGTCTAATGGTAATTACGAAGATATGGCGGCTTGGAAAACTTACTCTGATCATTCAGATAAATGAAAAAACTTCCAAATTTGTTGGTAGTATTAGAGCTTCCAGCATGAATGTGCAGCAATACAGCATGCCATTTTAAAATTTCTGGCAGTGCAAATTGCACCATGGTACTTGTTTTCTTTTTCTCACAGATAGTGGCCAACTGACTCTACTGCACTGTGCAGTGAACAAAATCAAAAACAAACAATACACATGCACAAAACTAAAAATATAAAAATGATAAAAATTGTTGGAATGGCTAAAAATTAACATGATCTTCTCAAACAAACCATACACAAAGAGAGAGAGAGAAAGAGAGAGAGGATTAATACAAAAAATTGTCACTTAGCTGATAGACATAATAGTCAAGATCCCAACTATAAAGTTTCATAAACTTTTTGTAATTTTTCAATATACTCGTCAGGAGGATTTCTTTTTATCTCTATCTTTCCCTCTCTCTCTCTTATCCACACACACACACACACACACACACAATAAAACAGAAACTAAGCTATTAAAAATAAGGCATTACTCAATAAATCCTGGGCCTAACTAATAAAAAAAAACTTTTACGCAGAATTCAACTTTATTTACCAACATAATCTCCTTTTAGGGTGACACAGTGATTCCAATGCTTCTCTAATAATTCAATACATTTTTGTTGAACAATTAGTCTTTGTTCTTCAAAATATGCCTCATTTCTTCATTGGAGACAAATCTCTTTCAATAGAGCATACTTTTGGGGTCTGCAAACAGCCAGTAGTCACTGGGACCCAGATCTGAAGAATAGGATGGATGCAGAAGCAATTTGAAGTACAATTCTGTGATTGACTTGTGACACGATGCATTGTCTTGGTGAAAGATCACTGTTTTTTTATTTGTAGCCATTTTTGGTAATTCCTTCTTTCAAATGCACCATTAATGGTATATAATATTCTTTATTGATGGTTCTGCCTTTCTCAAGGTATTCAATGAACAAAATACCTTGCCTTCTGATATTTGCATCTTTGGTCACTTTGGAAGACTTTCACCTGCTGCTGTCCACTCAACTGACTGCTGATTTGATTCCAGATTGAAGTGATAGATCTATGTTTTATGCATTGTTACATATTTATGAAAAAATTTCTTGTTGCATTGAAACAGTTCCAAACAATACTCTGAATTATTGACAAATTGTTTTTGATCAGTTGTGAGCAAACGCAGCACCCACATTGAACACAACTTTCTCATTGATAAATGTTTATGCAAAATAGTGACTACACTGCCTTCTGACATGTTCAACTCCTCTGCTATCTCACGCAACTTCAATTTACGATTGGCCAAACAAGTTTATGGATGTTTTTGGTGTTTTTTGGGACAACTGCTGATTTTTGGTTACCTGAGCATTCAGCATAATTTGTGTCTGTATGACCACGTTTAACATACCACCTCTTAATCTTTGTTTGTAATGGAGCAGAGTGGAAATAACACTTATCAAGCTATTGCTTTGCTTGAACAGTATTTTTCCATCAGAAAGCTATGTTTCATCAACACAAGAAATTGTTTTCCATTGTTTTAAATAACTGTAAATTGTAAACTAATAATCTGACTGGGCCCAAATTTTTTCACGTGCCAATTGAAAGTTAGTACTTCATAAAAATTCTATTGATTTTTTATTAGTGTGCCATCTATATGTCAGGCCAGGGACTTATTGAGTGATGTGTTATGTGTAAAATAGTTCTTTGTATCATAATAATCTAACTGACAGTTTTATGAATATGCTTATATATATTCCTTTTCATCTCTCTCATTAAAAAGTCCCTGTCTTTATTTCTAAAAATCATTTCAATCCTTTTCTCTCTCATACTGTTTTATCTCTCTCTATATATATATATATACAAAAATGAGCTTATCAAGGCTGTTTGCAAACAGCTGGAACGAGTGAGAGCATAATAATGGTGTTCTCACAAAACTTCAAGTTTGGCATGAATATGTTCAGTTAAAAAGACAAACTCTTTTTCCTTATATATATATATATATATATATAGTCATCTGCAGACATATCTGTTTCACTGTATCACAGCTCATCAGTATGGTTAGGCTCCGATTGCTTTTTAACCCAGGATTGAAACCCGACTGAATTGGCGTCAGCCGACAGGCGTTCAGTAGAAGAAGGCAGACTTTTTAGCGTATATATTATCATTATACACGCCCAATAGCCAGAGTGCTCTAATTCATTTCACTGAATGAGCGATGCGTACACGCCAGAGTAACTACTGTTTTTCAAAGTCTACCATTCTTCCAGAGTGCTCAATCAGGTTGTGGAGCATAAATAGTCTATAATAGCAAATATATATATATATATATATATATATATATATATATATTTTCTAAACATATGCTGTTAAATATAAGAGACAATGAATGTCTATTATGTTTAACCATGAGCCATTCTAAACGTCGTATTTTTGCTTTAATTTCAGTTGAAAATAAAGACAAAAATTCTCCAACATTTGGATAATTATTTATTGGTTTTCTTCTAAGCTTTCGGCTCACATGAACCATCTTCAGAGAGGTTGTTTAAACTGAAATATTATAAAATCCACCATCACTGACGATTTTATTTTGTGTTGACATAAAACTCCGCTTGGCAACGGCAATAGTTACCAAAAATAATAAACGCAGTTCTTAAGTTTGCGATGCAGTTTTATGACGTGATAGCACAAAATGACAACAAAACCATGTAGTCAAATGCAATGTAATATGTTATTTCCTGTTTTAAAATTGATTTTATTGAGTGTTGGTTGTTTCGATTTGATGTACATGGCCCCCAATATATGCAGGTTCCTCTTATTGTGTGTATGAGTAAGGATCACTGCATTGTTGACCAAAATCTGTCTGATATTACCTACATGTTTATGTTTTTCAGAGAAATGTTGTTTAATAGTACTCTGATCAGAAAGATGACATGTAACTCTACGGGAGAGCATGGTTGTAGTAAAACCAATATATGTACTAGGTTTTTGATTAGTATCAGAGATGCAATCTCTGAATGGGCATGTAAATTGGTACACTACATTGGTTTTTTGTAGAGAATTTAGTTTAGTGCTATGAAGTCAATTGTTTTAATTATATATATATATATACATATATAGATTGCCTTCGTCATGGACTGGAATTCAGGGTTCTCTTTCTTTTAGACTGGTTTTCAGCCAAGACTAGAGAGCTCAGTCTAACCTGCTAATTAAACTCATAGCTGAGCTGTAGAGACAACAGATAGACTCAAGCCTTTCCCAGGGGGAATTAGTGCCAAAGTAAGCACAAGAGACTAAGGCAATTCCAGTTTACAATAAGCAATAATTGTTTCACTACTTGATGTATTTTAGTTTGTTACTTTGCATGATGTTCCTTAAATGAATAATGGTATGTATAACTATAGTTGTTTTTTCTTATTTAGTTTTCCATTTTTTTTTTATTTATGCAGACTTTTCAAATGAGTCAGTTTATTTCTAAACAGACAACACCTACAGATGTTTGACTGACTCTGTGGGAGGTAAGCACATCAAGAGTTAAGTAAATTAATCCAACAAAGAAGGATTTCAAGAAAAAAATAATCATTATTATTATTTTTAATATTAGTAATTATTATGATGGGGTGGTTGTGGTAATAGTGGTGGTGGTAGAGTTGGTAGTGCTGGTGATGGTGGAGGGAATGATAATGATGATGATGGTGGTGGTGGTGGTCGTGAATAAACACCCAGGATGTGGAGAAAGATTAAGCAGCAAGGAGGATCTAAAGGAAAAAGTTTCAAGGCTAAATGGGGAGAGAGAAGATGAAAAGAAAGAAGAAAAAAGAACAGTCTGGGGAGCAACAAAGAAATTTATTTAAGAATGAAGATAATAAGAAAAATAAGAATAGCAGGTGTTATTTAATTTTAGAATTTGCTTGCATGGAATTTCAATTAATGTTTTTGATGATTACAGAAGTGCCAAACCTAAATTGCCAATATTATCCAATCAGATCAGACGAATTAGTTAGAAATATTGTCTTGAGAAGAAAGGGCACTACACTTCCATTCAGAAGCCTTCCCTTCCACCTAAGTCGTGCTGCAATCCTACTCCCACTTTTAATGCTAACCTCTGTTTCTTGCTTTCATTCACATTTTTCATTTCACAAAGGTGTTAGCGTGATTTTGGTAGATGCAGTGGAACATGTTCAAGTACAAATCTGAGAGGGGATCACTGTCTTTTCAGGCAACAATTACAAATGACGTCCAATAAATAGTTCATTTGTTACAATGTCTCTTATCAGATACCATGTGGTTTTTATTGAAAGAAAAAATAAACTAATAAATAATTGTTGCTGAAAACACATATTTAAAACATAAAACCACTTAAAAACTGCTAATTTCTGAAAACTTAGAAATTAAAGAAGCAGTCTCTAATAATGACAATAAACTGTAAAGAATTGTTAAATTATATTACTTTATCATTTTAATACATAAATACATATTGATAAAATAATCATGATATATATTTCATTAGATGATTATTTTATCAATCTTTAACTAAGATGACAGTAAAAGACAAAGAATTACACAATTCTTTTAATAATCTATTACAAGAGAATGGTCATATTCTTACAGCAAGTTCAAGCCTCAACAACAGTGGGCTAGGACAAATTCTTATTTGAGGAAATATCAAAATGTCTGATATCATTTTATACCAGTGAAACATTCCTATTAACATTTTGCATATGCTTTTAGCAGAATGAAGAAAAATATGAACAAAAAAAACTTTTCAAAAGGTACTGCAGAAATATTTGTATCAGTGTACTTCCTATGTATGCTTTCAGTATTATATATATATATATATATATATATATATTTATTATAAATTATGTTTTAGAACATGTACATAATTTCTTCTGAAGAAGTGTTTAAATCCAAACACTGAAACAAACATATGATTGTAGGGAAGAGGACATATATAGAAGAAATTATGTACATGTTCTAAAACATAATTTAAGATAAATATTCACTGCTCTATACATCATATATTGAGCACTGTTTTAAATTAATGTTTTGGACAAAAAAAAAAAAATTTCTTTTTTCTCTCCTTATTCTATACTCACTCGGATATATATATATATATATATATATATATATATATATATATATATATATATATATTGTAAAATATAACAGATAATGAATTTTATTTCTGAACATATATGAATGTCTGTTATGTTTAATCATGAGCCGTTCTAAACATCATATTTTGGCTTTAATTTCAGCTAAAAATAAAGACAAAAATTGTCCAACATTTGGATATTTTTTATTATTATGGTTCAAGCTTTCAGCTCACATGAGCCATCTTCATGTTGGATAGTTTTTGTTATTATTTTCACTTGAAATTAAAGCCAAAATATGATGTTTAGAACGGCTCATAATTAAACATAATAGACATTCATTGTCTGTTATATTTAACAGTATATGTTTAAAAAATTATCTGCTACCTTGTTACACTAAATATATATATATAAGTAAAAAACAAGTTGATGTTTAATATAACTTATAAAACCTTTCAAAAATGTTTAAAATCTTAATCTGTACAGGTTCTCTGAAACTGTGAAGTAAGTCATCCAGATAGATCAATTGAATGTTTCTTGTATAATATGGCTCTACTGAGTACTTTTTGGCAGAAGTTCTATTAGTTTGATAAATGCTATAAATTCTCATAATTTACACATACTTTTTTCAGTTATATCATCATTATTTTCATATATATTATCTGCAACACTCATCTATGGCTGTATCGTGTTGAATACACTGGTTCCCGTCTGATCACTGAAGTTAAGCAACATCGAGCCTGGTCAGTACTTAAATAAGTAACCATTTGGGAATACCAGGTGCTGTAAACGTAAGGACCAAGAATGGTCCACCGGTCCTCCAGGTTTGGGGGTAGGGTGCAGGGCTAACAACCCTGCCCCATAAAAAACAGTTTGTTACAGAAACAGCAACAAAAGGTTGCTGCCCTATGCACCATCTGGATGTGATGGATAAATGATGATGATCTGCAACATTCAATATCATGCATATAACCGAGAATATTATCAACCCTGACCTGACATTGCTGCTTCATTCATTTTCTCTCTGCTGTAAAATAGCTCTCCAGGGCCTTTTCCTTAAATAGTTTACTAGTAACTGTTCTGATGTGCTTTCCTCTTTAGTAACTAGAGTTTATGACTTTGAGTGCATTACTAGATTGACAGATAGGTTTCATCATTTGGTTTGATGTAACTGTAAGTTCTATGCTAATAGTTTCTTCTCTCACACTTCTTGCTTATGGAACTCTCTTCCAACTTCTTGCTTTCTAGTCTTTTAAAGAGTGGAGTTATTTTTCAAGAGCAGCTGCTCAATTTACTTTGATATGTCAGAATTCCAACTAAGACAGGATTAAATGTCTGTGTCATCTGCATAAACAACTAGTTAAAAATTGATGTCATCAGAGAGATCCTCGATGAAGATCTGAAACAGCCTAGGTCTAAGAAAAGAGATTCAGGGTACCCATAGCTGGGCATATAAAAGATGGATTCAAACCAAGGATATCTGTGGGAAAATGAATCTAACAAATTCATTAGTACACAAATTCTGGAAGTGAACCTGTTCAACACAACCATCATTACTCAATTTGTTAGAAATGGATTTAAAGTTTTTCATTTTCTGGACTGTGAGCTCAGTCTACCTTTCTATTTAACCCATAGCTGGGCATATAAAAGATGGATTCATACCAAGGATATCTGTGGGTAAATGAATGTAACAAATTCAGCCAAAAATTGAATTTTTTTTTTTTTTTAATCGTATCACCCCGAGCAAGGCGGTAACACCACTGATGTGCAGGGGGCTACGTAATAGTGAAAAGATTAGAAAAGAGAAAGCCAGAAACCACATCCTAAACAGGGAACAAGGTATGAGCCTATTAACCTGTTCAATAGACGTGGGTGGAGTGTGAACTGGGCGATAGCTCTATCTACTCCAATTGGCTTGCCAGTTTATTTTTCTGCACTGTCAAACAGTACACTGCAAACAAATCCAGACATTTGTCTCTTCACATATTAAAACTAGTTTTCCATGACAGAAAATGCAAGCTTCTTCTTGCTTTGAATAAAAAACTTGATATTCTCTTTCAAAATCAAATCAGAAAATGTCAATTATATTTACACTGTAAAATCTCCGTCCCCTGATATCTGCGGATGTGGATTGTTTTACTAAAATGTTCTGATACTGTATTTTTTCTTTCTTTTCTTTTTCTCTGACCAGCATATCAAGTGTGATTAACAGGAAGCCAATGGTATATTCTAAAATATTTGGCACATTTACACAAAAGATGGAAACTCACTTCTATCAATAGGAAATTTTTTTGGTGTATTGCTGGTGACACAACCCTTTGGCAGACTAACATCAAGTTGTTAAGTTTTTTGATACCAGTCATGACTGCCGCTGTCAGTGTTTTACATCCATTATGTTTCGACTGAAAGATAATTCTTCTCATGGTTGTAGGATATCACTGTCATAGAACTATCACTATTTGTCCTGTGGAACTGTCTGAGAAAGAATTACATTCTGCTGTAACTATAGAAACAGAAAAAGAGGGAAATGAATCTTAAATGATCTATCATTGTTTGGGGAAATGGTAACCTATTGATAGCCTGTCAAAATTAAGGAATGGTTTCTAAAGACAAAGACAGGATGGATGAAGGTAGAACAAAAAAAAAAGACAAAGGACAGAAATGAAGAAAAAAATAAAAAATAAAAGTAGAAACAGCAAAATACATAAAAAAAGAAGAGATTCATTCAAAACAACAAAATAGTTTTAAAAAATAAGCAGGAAATAAACAATATGGAATAGAAAGAAGTTATCTTTTTTTCTATGTGCCACATAATGGGTGATCATGTATCTTCACAACTTCCTATCCTTTTTAACTCTTAGTAAGCTTTGTCTTTTCACAATCTCTCACACTATCTACCACGTCACCCATTTAAACAAGCTTGATGAGTTTGTTAAACATTGTTTTCCTCTGTATCTTGTCAGTATGCCACATGTGTATCAAATTCTCTAAACTTTCTTTCCTCCTTGTGTGTCCTGGAAATTTCAACTGTCTGTTTCTAAGCATACATGTCCTTTTTGTTTCCAAGATTGGAATAAAATAGGAAAAATGTTATGAAAGACAGAAAGTTATGAAAGAAGAATTATTAAGATGAAAGTTAAAAAGAAATAAAAAAATAATTTAAAACTTTTTAGTATGATTTTTTATTTTACTCTGTTTATTTTTCTTTTGTGCATGTTTCTTACTTTCTTTTTACTCAGCCATTTTTCTTTTTCAGTTTTCATTTCTATGACTTTTACTTCACTCCTCTTTCACTTTCTGTTCACTCACTTCTCTGCACTTTCTTCATCTTCTTTGATTGACCCACTTCCCCAATTTTCTCTATCAATTTGTTGATCTTTTAACTCTGCTACAACAGCCAATTTCCATGTGAATTGTCTTTAATCTTCTCAAGAAATGATGCTATTTTTTTGCTGTATGTTTTTGTCAAGATTTAATATGGCTGATGCTAAACAAGCCTGTTCTTTCAATTTATATAACAATAAGAAGCCAACCCAAATAAATAGCCAACAAACTTGACCAAAAGAGAAATCACAAGACATGACTTATAAATATAGGAAATTGCAAAGCATTATAATAATGTGTTAGTCTTTGAATATTCACAGCTAAGAAACATATTCTTGAGTGCAGCTAAATATTTGTTCTTTCTGGATATACAATATAAACACGCCATATAGTAGTTGATAAATAAATCTGTATTGATCGTAAGATGCACTGTTTTCTTTTAGTTTTGAAAACTTTAAAATGCTAAAATATTTTGGTCAGAAATGTTTTTAATTAAACCATCAAAATCGCCTTGCATCCAACATAATAAAGTTTAAGCTTGAAGTGAAAGCTTGCACTATATGAATGTTATCCAATAGAACCAACAGTAGGCTTGAGAAAATTTTCCTTCAGTTTATTTTTCTAATCTATTTTGTGCTAAATTAATATCATTTTCCAGAAAAAAATTTGACTAAAACAAATTGTCTACACTTCTGGGATGAGGTAGTATTTACATTATTTACACTGTTTGGACTGTTGTTCTCATCTTTATTGTCATATTTTATGATGTTTCAGCCATTGCATGCTCCAGCCTTCTTCAAGTGCTAGAAATTTTGAACTGAACCTTTTATTTTGATCACTGGGATATATAATTCTCATTCCATGTATGACGCCTTTCCAGATTCCATTTAATTATCTCCCTTTAACTCAGCTCTGTACATTATTTGATCACTACTGCTGTAGCCAGGTACTGAACTCACAAGTCTTTGGATCAAGTTATTGGAACTAACCAAAGCCTATATCCATGTGTCTTTGAGGAACAAAAATTATATACCCCAGTGATTAAAATTCCTAGCACCTGAAGAAGGCCTGAATGTACAATGGTTGAAACATTGTAAACATGGTAATAAAGATGAATACAACAATCTGAACAGTGTAAATAATGTAAAAAAAATTATTTTTAATTAAAAAATAAAATAAGATCTGCCAAGTTTTTTCGTCAAGAATGAAGTCAAAATTTCTGTGATTGTCATTTTTCTAGAATTTCTGGCGATACCATGTTTGACATATGCCATTGATAGAATTTAAAGCTAGTTTAGATATAAGAAAATTTTGATTTATATGGAAAGGATATTTGAATAATTCATCACCTTTCCTGAGAACAAAGATCTTGCATGAGAAAAACTTCAGTGAAAATCTAATAATAGAATGGAGAGTATGATAAAGATATATTTGATCACTGAATTTGTTGAACTTTATGATGAGACAATTTCAAGAGACTTCTTCTTCTTCTATGTGCCCTGTCCCTTCAGGACGTAGGCGATCATGGCTCTCCATGTCTCCCTATTCCTTGTGGCTCTTAGTATGTTTGCTCCTGTTGCTCCTGGCAACCCCCGTTCTGTCATCTACCTGATCAGGCCCTGCAAATATGTTATCCGCTGCCTTCCTCTGTCTCTCCTTCCTTCTATCTGTCCAGTCAGTATCAGGTTCTCCAGGCTCTCCTTCCTCATTGCATGTCCCAGGAACTTCAGTTGTCTCTTCCTGATGCTCAGCATCAATTTCCTTTTTGTTGCCATTCTTTCTAACACTTCGTCGTTGCTTGTATGCTCAGTCCACGATATCCGTAGCATCCTTCTGTAGAACCACATTTCGGCCACTTCCAGTTTTGTCCTCATTTTTGATGATATTGTCCAGCATTCACAGCCGTATTGAAGAACTGACATCACGTAGCAGTCTAGCACTCTTTTCTTTGTTTCTTTTGATTTTTCCTGTGTTAGTATTTTGCTCATCTTCTGGAACGCGTCCTTTGCCATGCCAATTCGCCTTCGGATCTCCGTGTCGCACTTTCCATCTCCTGTTAGAACACTTCCTAGGTACTTAAATTCTTGTACTTGTTTGATTCTGTTATCCCCCACCTGTATTTGGCATTTTGGGTTGTATCTTTTGCTGATGACCATGCACTCAGTTTTCTTGGGTAGATGACCTATAAGAATTGGCAGACCTAAATTAAGCAAGATATGATACACATATGACACTGTGATGATATAAAAATAAAAAACTGAGAGACCATTTTGATAAGGCAGTAAAAGAAAGCAAGAAGATGGATTAACTTCAAAAAGACATGATTTTTACCTATCACCAAAAGAGACAGCCCAAGATGTTAACTATGTATAAGGGTGTTGATTTCAATTCCATTACTCTACTATTACTTTCACGGCTTCTGCTCCGATGAACTTAGCTCACTGGTGCCCCCTATATATGAATTTACTTGAGCCACAAGATTAGCTATTTTTACCAATAAAATATAAATGCAAATTCTACTCTAGCAGCTTCTTTTCTCGTACTTCCTGCCTGTGGAATTCCCTTCCATTTACTTGCTTCCCCTACAGCTACAATCTACAAGAATTTAAATGTAAAGTCAATAGTCATCTCCTATCTCACTAACCAGCATCCTCTCTCTCATGCTCCTTTCTCCACTCTCATCAGTATTCTCGCCCTTCTCTTACCCACTTCCTGACAGCCCCTATAACCTGTCACTCTTTCTTATAACTTTCCTACTATGTAACCCCCTGCAAAACAGTGGCAATAAGCTGCCTTGCTTGGGAGGATATGATTATTAAAAAAAATTTAGAATGATTGCAAAACATATGACCTTCTCCAATTTATAGGCAGAAGCACACAGATACATGCTGAAATTTTTACTAGTCAATAAAATAGGCAGGTTATTGATTTCATCTGACTCAGTCCTGGTCTGTCTTGTTTTGAACCCAGAACACTATGTTTGATTGTCTGAACTTGTTTGTGTGTGTCACCCCCAATTCTTAGTTTGTGAATTTTTTGTCTTATTGCTGTTGCTTTCCCTTGCATATATTGTTATTATTTTTTGTTTAGTTGTTTTTTTTTCTTTTGCTTATTATTGCTATTGACAAATCTGCTTGTCAGTTCTCTAAATTATTTTTACATTTAACCATGGCTAATCACTCCACATAAGACCATAAAAATGAAGCAGTTTCAGAGCTTTATTTGTTTAGATCATGTAGTACCATATGAGAGAAAGAGTAATACAAAAATTCAAAGTCATATATGAATAGCAAAAGCGTCTTCCAGAAATAAAGCAAAGTATTAAAAGAATTCATTTCAACTGAAATAAAAGAGTGCTGAACTGCCATATAATACCTAATCATCTTTATGGCAAAGAATGCTTAAGAATTTCTTAACAAAGAAAAAAAAACTTGAAGTGAAAGAAATGTGGATCTACCAAAGAATCTAACAATTTTGGCAACAATAAGGCAGACCCAAGTAATGGAAAGCAGCTCTGATTGAGGAATTGAAAAGCCAAGTTTGAATTCCAGTCAAATTCATTACATTCACTCACATGCTTATACGCTTTGGAAAGGTATTAATCCATTTCTTCTCTTACCTGCAATAGGTAAATAGCAGGAAAGACTGATTTTGTTAGCCATGGTTGTCAACCAGTCTACCACAGTAAGAACTGGTAATAGGCTGGAAAAACCTTGGAACAGCATGCAGCTGGGGACTAATTGTGCAGCCAAAAAAAAAAAAAAAAAAAACAGTTCCATGAAACATTTTCTAGGGAAGAAGCTAGCTCAACCCATCCAGTATGAATGTCACCAGAGACAGACAGACATAAAGAAACAAAAAGGAAACTTTTACTTCCAACCAAAATGAGATAGTAGAAATTTATGGAATTCATAATGGAACTAAACAATGGAGAAAGATGTTGGAAAATATGGTAAGAAACAAAAAATGATGCTGCATTTAAATTTTTTTAGATTATAAATGACAGGAAACAAGAAACTGGAAGAGAATTCCACAAGTGAGAAGTGCAAGAAAATAAATTGTTTGTATAGAACTTACAGTCTACATTCTAAAAACCTTCCTACATCAATATTCAGTTATTAGTAGTAAAAAAAAAATGTTAAAAAAAAACAGATGTTGGCAATTTATTAATAAAGTTCCGTAGTTATAACAGACACATGTAACAGAAACGATGGCTAATTTTCTTCCAAATTTTCTTACTTTTATTTGATCTAACTTCAGTTATTCCCAGAGACTGAATTAAAAGTGAAGTACCCACCACCTAAAAAAAAAAAAACACTATCAAAGAATTAATTTGATAGGATTTTCCATCAAGATAAAATAAATAGTAATATTGTATACTATTGAAATAAAGAAAGGTGTTCAGATGGTTGATATTTGACAAACATATAATTCAGATGGAGATAATTTTAAGAGGAACCACTTCAGGGAATGAAGTAAGTTATACCCTGTTTTCTAATATTATTTGGAATTTGGTAACATAATGATGATTGAATGTTGCAATGATAACATATTTAAAAAATACATGTGATAAATATCAGCAATCTAAACTTGCATTCATGGAGATTAGGGAAAAAAATAAACTGAAATATAAATTACTCATATATGTAGAAATTTTAAATTCTAATTACTCACAAGTTTATAACTAGATGATAATAACTATAATTAATATAGACAGAAACAACAAGCAAACAAGTACATACATATTTCAATTTTATGATATATATATATATATATATATATATATATATGCATATATTTAAAAATAATGTATACTGATGTTTGGAAATGTATGCATATTCAAATCTGGTACACACTCCTCTCTGGTCTGCTGAACAGAAGAAGTTTATTACTTGTTTCCTGTTTTGGAATGGTTTTCCGGTTTCTTCCAAAGTCTTTCCAATCTTTTTCACTCCCAAGAGTCTCTTGGGTCTTAGTGGTATTTTTGCCTTGCTTGGAATGAACTGATTAAAAAATACTTATATATATATATATATATATATATATATATATATATATATTATAATTTTCCTATGCCTACAGAGAAGTCATAGAAAGAAGAAAAGTTCTTATTAAGTCATCTATACTTGTGATCTTTGGCCAAATGTAAATCATGCTTATTAACCCTCTAGGGCCATTCGTATCATATTAGTGGGGGATCTGTTTATTACTTCATAACAATATAGAACTGATCCCCCACTTTATGCCCAGTAGAAGCCTTAACCCTCTAGGGCCATTCGTATCATATTTGATACAGTATGAAAACAAGCCTTGAAAGAAATATTTTTCCTGAAAAATTTTTTAAGAGAAATATTTTATAAATTTCAAATGAAAGCAGTATTGACTGCTCAGTCAATGAATACCAAATGTTTCCTTATAGGGAAATACTGATAAAAATGATAGAATTATATATATGTGTGTGTGTGTGTGGTTGTGCATGTGTGTGTGGTTGCGTGTGTGTATGTGACTTGAGGCAAATGTAAATGAAACTTAGTAAATAACAATATAACCATATCTTTTATATATCTGTGTGTGTGTGTGTGTGTGTGTGTAGGTGATTTTGTGTCAATTGTAAATGAAGGTTAGTAAATTACTATATAAACATACATATTTACTTTAAATTGCTTACTCCAGAGTGATAACATCTAGAAGTCACCTTCCCACCAAATTGAGCAAGGTTAGATTCGAACATGGGCCTCATAGTCAGAAAGCAAACATTCTAACCACTTAGCATGTATTCAAATATATATATATATATGTAAACTCCAGCTTTGGTTGGCAACCAGTCTAATAGAAAAAAATTCTACGGTATGGAGAATGTGACAGAAAACCACACCTCTGTTTTTCCTGAGAAGTCATCACAATAATAAAAAAAGATATGCTATGATTGCACATATGCCATTAAAGGTGATCGCATTTAAAAAAATAATTACTACTTATTAGATTTTAGATAATTTTAATTAACATACATATACTTATATATATGCATATGATCAGGCAAATATATTCTGCACATGTTTTCAAAACATAGTTGCCTTTCACATATGTAGAACATACATCAGCATTGGATGTAAAAATATTTAATAGCATCCAAATGTAAGCTGTTATATTTTATATTCCATTACACACATATGAACATCTATGTTATAAGTGAGCTCGTACCATAAAAAATGATGGCAACATATTTAATATACCTACGCCATCTAAAATGAAGGCAACATATAGATTGATGTACCTACTATTGAGTATCTTACATTAAAGCATAAGAGAAAAAAATAATAATTCAAAACTCTGAGTGTGACAGGAGGGAAATATATATAAATATACACAAATAAATATACAATGGTTTTTATTGTATTAGAGAGGATATTATATAATATAAAGGCAACATAATTATTTCAGAAAGAGTATGGCACTGTTAAAGAGCAAACACACAGCAAGAGCTTTCATAACTGGTAGTAAAGAGAATGAACTGAGACAACGTCATCTCACATTGTCTCTCTAATGAACTGAGCTGACACTGCCTCAGTATTGATACTTTCTGTATGAGCATGAGAGGAAGGAAATATATACACACACACACACACAAATATACAAGAAAAAAATATATATACAAAAAATACGCAACAGTTCTTATTACCATAAGGAAGATTATAAAGACACAAGCACACATTTGTCTATATTTTCGAGATGAGGTAGTATTTACAGTATTTATATTATTCAGACTGTTGTCCTCATCTTTGTTGCCATTTTTATGATGTTTCAGCTGTTGTACACTCCAGCCTTCTTCAGGTGCTAGGAATTTTGAATCAAATCCTTTATACAAGGCCCAGTGGATATAGACGTTGGTTAGTTCCTGACTTGACTCTTAGTGTTGTGAGTTCAATACCATGCTACAGCATTCGCGAACAAGTAACTTGCAGGGTTAAAGGGAGATAACTCATGATGTCCAATCAAGGATTTACGCAAGGAATGAGGATGATATACCCCAGTGATTGTAATAAAAGGTTCAGTTTAAAATTTCTAGCAGCTGAGAAGGCCGGAGCATACGATGGCTGAAACATCATACAAATGGCAACAAAAATGAGGACAATAGTTCGAATAATGTAAATACTACAAACACACATATCTTAATGTAGACTGATAATTGAAGTCAGCCGCATATACTGCATATACACACATCTCTTTATTTATGTTTTTCATGGATCTTTTATTAGCAGGATTTTTTAATCCAGCTCAGTTGTTGTTAATTTCACTGTTTAAAACAATAAAAAAAAAAACAAGGATAAAAACTCAACTACATGTGTTCACTAAAAAAAAGTTTATTGTAATAATGGCTTTTTAATTTTAATATCTCCAAAACTAAACTGGTCTCCATTATTCATCTGAGAAACCCTTCTCTGCCTTCCATCAATCTGAATTTTAATTTTTAATGTCATGCATCTTAAAATAGACAACTAAAATCCAAGTCAAGATTTACTTATTCTTATAGATACTGTCTTTGTAAATCTAAGCCAAGGCTGTCTCTTCGTCTAGATACAATATAGATGCTAATATTTAACACTGTTAAGTTGACATCCCCTCTCCTATTTTTTCTTCTCTTTTTCTTTCTTCTTTCTATCTGGATAATTTTAACCTATTCATTGTTGTATGAATTTGGTCTTAGGAGCGATCTATAGAGAGCCACGAAATATAATATTACCAATGAATTTATAAAACACCCTACATATGTTCATTATTAAAATACTCTGTTAAATCTTAACATTGATTTCTCATTGGATTTAATCCCCTGTGGAATTTACCTTACCAAGAACCAAGGATTCTACTTTATATACAAAAAAATACACAACAGTTCTTATTATAATAAGGAGTATTATAAAAACACAAACACACGTATCTTAATGTAGACACATAATTGAAGTCAGCCACATATACTGCATATACACACATCTTTTTATTTATGTTTTTAATGGATCTTTTATTAGTAAGACTTTTTAATCTAGCTCAGTTGTTATTAATTTAAAAGAATGTGCATTGTGGTGCAGTGGATATTGACTCAGAATGACAAATTGGGGAGCCGAGTTCAAATTTCAGTTGAATTCCTCACATTCACTTGCACACAAATACCCTTGGGAAAAGTATTAATCTATCTCTTCCCTCCAGTTATGGATTAAATAATAAAACAGATTGGGTTTTATAGCCTTGGCTGTCAACCAGTCTACCACAGAAAGCAATGGGAACCTACTACAGGACCATCTTCTGCCCAGTTAGTCATGTCTTTTTTGAGACATGATCACCCAAAGCGTGTATCCTGTATAACTGACTGTTATTAATTTCACTGTTTAAGAAAATAAAAAAAATAAGGATAAAAACTAACCTACATCTGTTCACTAAAAAAGGAAAGTTTATTGTAATAATGGATTTTTAATTTTAATATCTCCAATACTAAACTGGCCTCCATTATTCATTTGAGAAACCCTTCTCTGCCTTCCATCAGTATGATTGATGCTAACCTCCAGAAAAGTAACTTTTTTTATCTTCTCAAACTAATGGTCTTGGCTGACAGGAAGTGGGAAAAATGTTTTAAATTTTATAGGTCAGCTACTAAGAATGTTGAGCCTCTGTGTTGTATGAGACAATTTTTCTCTTCAGAAGTTATCCTGCATAACCAAAAGTCTACCATTTATCCATGCTTAAAATATTGTTGCCACATAAGAATCCGATTCATAGAATTCCAGACAAAAAAAAAAAATCATGCATTCTTTAATTAGCTAATTCAGACCTAGCTCTATCAATGTAGCTTTCATGGTAGAATTGATAAAAGCACATTTTACTCTTATGGAAAAGGGGATACAGATTTAATTCCTATTAGAGACACAACTTTTATTTACCAAGACCTCTCAACCTAGGTAAGCTTTCATTAATTTAATTTAAGAAAAAAGAAAAAGGGATAGAGGTCTTTTTTAGTAGGAATTTTTAATCTAGCTCAGTTGTTACTAATTAGCAAAATTAGTAACAACTGAGCTAGATTAAAAATTTAAGAAAATAAAAAAAACAAGGATAAAACTGAAGTACATGTATTCACTAAAAATAATGTTTAAATCAAAAAAGAAATATATATATATATATATTTTTGTAATCATTTCACCCCAAGCAAGGCAGTAAAATACAAAGGCATAAGCAGTCTGCTTTGCTATTTAATGAACATTTGGGGGCAAAGATGAATGTAAGAGACTGGATTGGAAATCCAACTCAGTTTACCATTTTCACATACCAAGCCACTTAACATTATACCATCTGCACATTAGTAACACTCCTTTTTTTTTTAATTTTTTTTTTTTTAGCTGAGGTGGATAGAAAGACGTAGAGTAATTGAGTAGCCTCTATATTCACTAAACTTAGCACCTCCATTTTTTTTTTCTGGGATGTACTGAAAGATCTTGTTTACAGGAAGAAACTAATCCTTTCAACCCTAGCAAGTCAGTAAGGTGACAAAGACATAAGGAATTTATTGATAGTGAAATAATAGGAAAAAGTAAACTGCCAGCCCCAACTCCTGCTGTTGGTTCCACAAAGCATGTCTCTCTTGTTCTGCTCTTACTAATTCTTGGAAAGCTGGCATTAGATGTTGAATACGCTGCCAAATTTTTCTTCAGAAAGCCAAGTCATAATTATGGTCGATGCTATTATATACAAATATTCCGATGTAATTACAGATCTATACACACAAACATAAACCGTGATGGGAAACCATGAAATTAATGGAAAAAGTATTAATTAGGATATAATTTCAAGACTTACCCAGATCATTCTCAAGAAAGTGGTACAGTTATCATTCCAGAACAGCAAATAACTGAGTCCAAATTTGAAAGAGATTCTATGCCTCTCACTGAAAATAAAAAAATAAAAAAATTTAAATAAATGCATTAATTTTCTTAGGAAATAAAATTACTATTAGATTATCTAAAGTATGACTAAAATATTGAACACCAAAAAGAATAAATCATATATCTTGTTAATTAGAAGTTTGATTTAAATGGAAAAAAATGATCAAAAACTGAAAGCAGTTCTTTTTTCTTTAGGTCAATAAATGGTAAGGAATCTGAAATGAGAAACTTCAAATAAAGTCTTAAGTAAAAAAAAAAACAACATAAAACGATGATAGAATTCCTTATTTTTTAAATTAGACAAAAATAAACTAATTAGTCTAACAATGCCATTTATTGTGTCCGTCTTTTTTGGCATTGTAAATTGGGCTCATAATTTGATTGTTTGTCATATTTTTCATGCATTATCTTGCCATGTATAGATACAAGCAAATATATATATATGATATCAAGCTAAAATTGTCATCTATCTTACTTGTGCCAGTATCCTGGCACTTTCAAGCAGATAAAGTGAAAGGCAACTGTAAACTTAGTAAACAGTTGCTACAGTTAATTTTACTTTGATCTGAAAGTACTTTCTTTTGTTTAAAGCACTGAGAACATTCTCTTATTGTCTACATTTTTGCATGTTTTGCATTTAAGGTATGAAGTTTTCATTTTATATAGCTACTGGTATAAAACAATTTTATTATTATTATTTTTATAGTCATACTATTACTACATCATCAACACCATAATGATAATGATAATAACAAAAACACACTGAAACATTTGTATGTTAATCACATTTAAGATGAAAAATTTATTGTGAACAAAAAGATTTTGTTGATGATTATGAAGAATGTGCTATATATAGTCTATATACAGTTTGGAATTCAGGTTTGTTTTTCTTTAAGATCATTTGCCAAACATGGCTAGAGGGCCTAGTCTACCAGGGCTACATATGGCTATGCATTCAGAGTTTTCCCTCTCATAGACCAGGTGCCAAATAGTACTAGATTGCTCAGTCTGTTTTGTTATTTAAAGAATAGCTGGGACAAGAAATGAATTCATGCCTTTCTCAAAGTATTGCACAAAAATGAATGTAAGAAACTGAATTGGAAATCAAACTCTGTTTTCCAATTTCTCACACCAAGCCACTGAACATTTGTAGGGATAAGAAAAAAGAACTAAAAACATTTTGGGAAAAACCCAAAGTAAATTTGCACACCTGCAAAAGTGGATTCAAATAACTATTCACAAATCAGTATGAAAAGCAAATCCTGAATCCTGATTGGATTAAAAACAGAAAATTCATAATGACATTATTTCACATCTAAAAACAAAAATGCTTGCTGAAGGCAGTCACATGACCAGATTTAATTACTTAAGGACATTCCCTGACCAGTCAACAGAATCAGATGGGAGCCACGAGATGAAACAACTAAAATGTAACTTCAACTTCAGATCGACCTGGAGATAAGGTCAGGTCGCACCTTGTTCTTTTTCTTCTTATCTCTTTAAACAATTACTACTACAAACATTTTCTGCAAATCTTGATACCCACAACTTTATCACTGAACACAAACTCTACTCTTAACTTCTTAATAATGTTTCTAATTGCACATTAACTTCTGCAACTTGTTATTTTTTTCCTTTTAATAAATTTCTATTTTAAAATGCAGAAAGTATATTTTATTCTTACACTATTCCACACAATTTCACATATTCCAACCTGCCAACAACCAACCTTCTGATAACGATGAAAACCTTTTGATAATTCTTCTGATGAAAATTCTTGTTAAAACTTGTAAGCTGTAGAGAGTTTGGTTATGTCTGACACAAGGCCGAATCAAATAAACATTAACCAGCCCCTATAGCTTCACATTATCTCATCTACATATTAATAACACCATTTATTTTATTTATGGATAGGAAGACAGAGTGATTGAGTTGCCATCATGTTCACCAGTCCTAACACTATGAGACATTTTTCTAGGATGTACTGAAAGATCCTGTTTTCAGGCTGAAACTGAAAACAATTCCTGAGTTAAAACAAGAAATTTCTGATCTATCTTTTTATATTATGGCAAAAATGCATAAATGATTTGTAGAAGTGTGGCCGATAGGGTTCAGCATGGTATTTAACATGAAACAGGATGTTGGTGATTATGGCCTTCTACATCCCCCTATCTTTTGTATTTGTTAACAGCATTTCTCTTGTTAACCCTTCCAAACCCTGCTCTGCCATCTATTTGCTTAAGCCTATCATGTATGTCACACGTTTCTTTCCTCTGTCTCTATTCCCCTCTATCATGTTCAGTCCATGATATTCTCAGCATCCTTCTGTAGAACTACATTTTGATTGCTTCAAGCCTTTTCTTCATCTTAGATGAGATTGTCCAACATTCACTGCCAAATTGAAGGACAGACATCACATAACAATCTAAGTACTCTCTTCTTTGTTTACAATGAAATCTTCCTGTTCTCAATACTCTACACAACTTCTGAAATATATCCTTAGCCATGTCACTAAGCCTCAGAATCTCAGTGTCGCACTTTCCGTCCTCTGTTTGTTAATCGTAACAACTTTTGTGGCTTTGGTGTGATAATCCTTTTAAATTTTCTTAAACTGCTCTAATTAATTTTTGTTATAATAAAATTTTATAAATAAAAAAGGCATTACTTTTGATGCACCCTGTATGATCAATATTTAAATTAGTCAAATACCAAACCACAACCGCATTGCACCCAGTTAGAATCAAACTCACTATGTTTTGAAAGTGGTCTGTTGAACTAGCTTGCTTAACCACTGTACTGCAAATCAATAATTTATATCATCATAATATCAACACTTTCTCATACTGCTGTAATTGTGCTGAAGTAAAAATCTCAAAAAAAAAAAATATATATACTGGTTAGAAATGATAAAAATAAAAAGAAAGTTATAGAGAAATATGCAGTCTGAATCATGATAATCATATTAACCCCCCACCCAAAAAAGAAAAACTTGAAACAGGAGAGTGCTCTGTAAATTGCTCAATTTTTATAATGCTTACTGAACCATGTCATTATTGTTAGAGACTATTATCAAGTAAGAGCATCCTTTGTTAGACATGGTCAGTAATATGCGAGAAATATGTCTGAAAGAAATTTGTGCAGATCATTAGGTAATAGTATTTCATGAAAGCCACAGTGACTTTTTATAAGATTGAACACATCTATGACTTTACATGGTGCTTAGGAAACTTTAGCAAAGTTGGCCTTTGCAAACACTGAATATCACAGATTTTATAGGATGATGAAAGATATGAGAGCAGTGATAGACTTGCTGAATAATTCTTTGAACCCAGTGGCAATTGTGAAACTTTAAAAGATGGTGGGGCACTTAAAGACCATGTTTTTTCTGAGGACGAGGAGGAGGAAAGCAAACTTAAGTAGTGTCTTCATTTTCATACTACACTACTATCATATAGACAACGTATCTACATATCAAGTTAAGGATATTATTTCCAATTAACATCTTTCTTCAAATATGAAATCATGACTATTAAGTCTCTTTCCTTCTCAAACAACATGTCTGTTTCTATCTGTCTGGTTGTTTTATTTTGTTTGTTTTTCTTTCAAACTGGTCTCTGTATGTGTTTTGAAAAAGATAAATGAGAAAAAAAACACAAAGGGAAAAGTGCTGAAGATCAAATCTTATCAAAATCAGATTCTGATCAGATTAAAAAAAATTTAAAGCTTATAAAATTGCAGAGTCAAACTGAGGGGTCAGCCAAAATTCGGAGGGGGGGGCTCTTCTGGCTTCCCCCGTAGAATTGCTACTTTTTGTACCCACACACACACACACACACATATATATATATATATATATACTAATACTTTAAATGTTGTTTTGTGTGTACTGATGTTTAAGTAGACATGCTGTTTTTTTTAATTATGCCTTCCAGTCTGCACAATTGAGTGATTTAATAAAAAAGAAATGTCATCTCTGACATGTTTTGAAATTGCAGCCTTCTTTATAGGAGAGGCCACTGTCTGATCTGCTGTGCATTAGACTGCCTGGCCACAGAGAGTGCCACAACTCAGAAAGGTTCAATTGTCCTTTAGAAAAATGCCCAGTTTTTTGTCCAGATCTTCTTGAAAGGTTATATCTTCTCATTCAAAAGGTAATGTAATTTCAAAGAAATCAGCTGATTTTTTAACCTACGTAATTTCCTAAAACTCTAGTCATTATTTCATTTAATAAAAAAAAAATCCCCAAAACAATTATCTACCCAAATATGGATACCCATGAAATAGCGTTTCAAGTAATAAGGAATATCAGAGGTGGCAGAAAAGAAATTTAGAGATTCATTGGTGAGAGAAGAAACTATTAGAATAAAAATTACAGATATATCTATTTATTTGAATAGCAAGATGTTGAGATCTAGTTGCCAACCAAGTAATGTGCTTAAATTCATGCAGTCAAGGTACTAAATAGAAGAACTCACAAGAACTATTTCCATGAAAAAAATTCATAAGAGAATGAGGGAATAAAGATGCCAGATTAGGATTGACTGTATTACAGACCCTTTGGATTTTGCAAAGAATCTTAAGGACCTCCAATCTGTGATTAAATAGCATAGGAAATGGCTTGTAAATCTTAATGCCTCCAAAATAAAACTGCTCTTCTTTAACCATCACAGAGAACTTTCCTACCTTCCATCAGAATGCTATTTTTCTAGAGAGCAACACATAGCATCTCCTTGGCCTCACTCTCTCAATTAACCTCAAATGTAACAACAATTGAATATATAGATGCATCTACTGCGAGAAAGGTTGGTTACTGTGTCAGGCCAAGAATTTTTTCTAATCAGAATCCATTTTGCACATTTATAAATCTATCATTTGTCTATGCATTGACTACTGTTGTCACATCTGGTTGGCTGCTATTCATCTAGATGTTCTCAATTAAATCCAAAAGAAGGATCTGCAATATGATTAATCCTGGCTTGACAGCATGTCTTCAGTCGATTTCTCACCAACTTGATGTGGCTTTCCACATATATTTACGCATACTACTGGATTAGCATCTAGATGCCACCCTTTTATCATCAGAAATACTAAATGTAACAGTCTCTTCTACTCTAACAGTTTTCTTTCTTGCACTTCACATTCGTGTAACTCTTTCCCATTTGCTTGCTCTCCTGATAGCTTCAATTTCCAAAAGTTTAAATGCAGTGTCAATTGCTATCTTCTATTTCCTTGATTCCCATCCTTCCCTTATTTTTTTGACATCCCCTGTACCTTGTTTTTCTCTCAATGTAACCCCCTGCACACCAGTAGTGGTCCTGCTTTTCTTGTGTTGAAATGGTTATAAGAAAAGTAAAAGAAGACCAACAGACCAGATACAGCATTAATATTCACTACATGGGCAAATCATAGATATATAAATGTGCAAGATGGATTCTGGGGAGAAGAATTTTCTGGCATAGTGAAGCAAGTTTTCTAGCAGCACACCTAGCAACTGATTCAATATAGTCATTCTAATTCATGTCAGGATAAAAAAAAAAAGCAAGACAAAGAAGGTGCAAAGAACTGCTCTCCTGGAAATTAGCATTAGTTATACTGATGAAAGGAAAGAATAGTTCTGTATGCTGACTATAACATTTTCAAGCTATTTCTTGCCCCAGTTAACAACTGACTGGAGCTCATTTTCAAGAACAGCTGCTGACTATATTTTATCAGATCTATCAGATTTACTATTAAGATAAAAGTAAATGTTGGTGCTATCAGCATATATTCCTAGTTGGGAAGGTCATTGATTAAGATAAGAAACAACTGGGTCTTAAAATAGAAGACATCTGCATTAATGTGAAATGATCTAGAAAAGTAGCTGTTCCAGGGAAGATTCATCATGCAATTTGTTAAGAAAGATTAGATCAATACCTAATATTGAATCCAATAAAGAAATGACCGACTCTGATTCAGGTGATAGCAAAAACAATGAGGATGACATTTGCTTCAATCCTATTATTAGATCCAATAAAAAAAATGACTGACACCGTTTCAGGTAATAGTGAAAGTAATGATGATGACATTCACTTTGATACTAATATTGGATCCAGTGATCAAATGTCTGACTTCTTTTCAGACAATTGGGAAAGCAATGAAGATTTTTTAGTTTTCATCCCAAACCAAATCATAGTAAAGTGTTTGCTTGTTTTATACAGTATTTTCTTATTTTGATGTTTTGATCTTTTTTTGTTTAGTAAAATATATACTAATTTTTAAAGTATCACATTATATTTTTGCCCAATATAAATCTTGCAAATATGATTTTTCTTTTCAAGAGTCCATCTTATATTCCCCATAATATAATACTCCTTTATCAGATGTGTGTGTGTGTGTGTGTGTGTGTGTGTCTATGAGAGACTAAGTACAAAAGATTAAAAAGCTGGAATAAAATACCTATTGACTCTTCTTTGTAATTAATGTTTTTCTGCTCCTTAGCTTTGGATGTGGGTCCATCTAAAATGAAAGGATATTGTCACTGTCAGCAAGAGATAACTTAATTTTGGCACACTGATTACTACAAGTCCATGTGCTCAGACACCTCCCATGTGTCCCAGCAAGAGATGCAAGAAAGAAGTATGAAAAACAGAAAGCAAATTGTATTCAAAATAATCACATAATGTGTTCTTCCCATAATACTCTTTTTTTTTTTGTTTTCTTTGATAAAACTCTTTTTGTTGACTTGCCACACTTTTTCATCAAAAGAATTTTTTGTCCTTTGTGACAGAAATAATAATCCAATAGCGGATGTGCTCACCTACGATGAGGAAGAAGCTAAGGCTTGAATTGAAACTGGATATAATGACAGTAAAACAATTCTTTTGTATTGACAGTGAGCTGGTAAGTGGTTTTTTTTCCAGAATTAAGTTACGCACAACTTTGAACATCTATTGGGTGCAAAGCTCACTCTAGACCACAAGTGGAACTTATATATATATATATATATATACTATCCATTGCTAAAGATGCTGGAAATATGATTGGTGCTTTCTATTGCTCAAAGGACTATTTGACATATTCTACTTTTACAAGAACCATATCAGATAAAAAGTGGAATATTGCTGCCATATCTGGGAATTAATTTGTCAATCTTCATTTTCTAGCTTTTCTAATAATAATAATAATATTTGATATTGATACCAGGAAATCAAAATTTGACTTACATCCATTCATTTTTCTTTCAGTCTACAGTTTCACTTTAACTGAAAACAACTATTGCTTTTTAGTTTTTCATGCCAACATCCAAAGAGCCTGAGCTCCAGGACCATGGATTAGTTTTAAAGCTTTCATTACACTCAAGCAACGTCAGGCTATACTGCTTGTAAAGGATAACAACAAACTATTGTTGATCAAAATGATTTTACAGTTGTCAAGAATTGCCTTCAAACATGCTAAAGTGCATTTTCTTCAAAATATAATGGGAAAGAATCAGACTTAAATGCATTTGAATTCGGAAATTGATAAATATTGAATGTTTACAAGCCTTTGGTAAACATCTTTAGTTTGAAAAATGAGTTAATTGCAATGCTTTTAATTTTGTGCTTTGAAAGTCTATAAATAAATAAAACTAAAAAAAAATTATTTTTTTTCTTTCTAAATTAAACCTAGAAAATTAAGCAGAATTTTATGAACGGAAGATATGAACAGCACACATCTGATTGTCAAATGACAAATGATGGTTTGGTTTTGAAACACATGTAAAGGGAAATTCAATAATCCTAAATGAAGTAAAATGACTTGAAGGTAAAGCATTTTGAAGGCATATATATAAAAAAAAATGCAAAATATCTTGAATAAATAATGTCATTTGTAATTTGTGAAAATGGCTGATCAATAAAACTCAAAAAATAATTATTTTGTTTCTTACACTTAATTCAATTTCAAGTTTGAAACAGTTTCTGATGGTATTCTAAGATCTGCTAGGTAAACCTTTAACATCCATCAATGTTTGATAACCTATAATACTTAAAAAAGTTTTGTGTTTTTTGCTAGAAGAGATTATAGTGAAAAGACTTGATCAGTAATCAGCCATTTTTGTAATCTGAACCCATTGAATCAAATAAGCTGATATTGCTTATAGAAATTTATAAGCCTAAGATTGGTGAATGATTTGAAAAGGGGTGGAGTTATACACTAGACATAAAATAAATTTTACCGATAAAATGCAGCCGTAACTTCTATTCCAACAGTTTCTTTCCTCGCACTTCCCGACTGTGGAATTCTCTTCTAAACGATTGCTTCCTCGACGGCTACAATCTCCAGGAGTTTAAATGTAAGGTCAATAGACACCTCCTAACACACTAACCTGCTCCCATTCTATCAAACACTCTTCCCATCTGCCCAACCCTCATCCTTGGTATCCTTACTCATCTGTCACCTTCCTCCTGACATTCCCTATATCTAACCACTCCTTCTCTTTACCTTCCCCTATGTAGCCCCATGCGCAATAGTGGCAGTGGAATGCCTTGCTTGGGGTGAGATGATTAAAAAAAAAAAAATCAGAAATAAAAACATTTGTTGATTTTTATTTTCATATGATTATAAATCAAGCACTTCCAATCATAAATATTAAATTTATATATTTTTGATTATATTCTATAGAAGTCAATTGTAAAGTTCCAGTTAGATATGCAAATTCATTGTAAATTAAAAGCTATGAAAAATTGAAAATTTTGAAAGCATATATGCTAATACAATGTGCTTCTTAAAATTAAAAAAACGCACAACATATTGAAATTCATAATCTGGAATTTTTTTTTATAAGTCATTATTAAGCACTTCAGCTTACAAATTTAAAACAAAGATATCTTTTCACATTGTAAGAAATGATTGATTTGTTTTTTAATGATTTTTTGTAGGTTATTTTAAAGCCAAAATATATTTTGGGTTGAAAAAATAATTTTTTTCTTTTTGAGTAGTGACATGCAGTAGGGAGGTGGATATGGGGTGCAACAAGCCCAAGCATCTATATCAGGAGAGAATAAATAAAAATTTAGTTCATAATTAATTTGAAATAAAATGTTTATTTCATGTTTCACCTGTTTTCACATATTTTAAAATGTCTTCCTTTCACATATTTCTCAGTACTAGGCCCCTACCCACCATTTATGTCTTTGGGGCAGACAATCACTGGACATTTTGTTTTCATCCTCTTCAAAACCTTGTCATTGCTCACATGTCTTTCTTTTTAGGATGAATTAGACAGTCAGTTAAGTGCCATATGTGATACACGCTTGGGCGATCATCTCTCGAAAGAGACATGACTGACTGGGCAGAAGATTATTCTGCAGTAGGTTGCCATTACTTTCTGCAGTAGACTGGTTGCCATCCAAGGCTATAGAACCCAATCTGCCCTGTTATTTAACCCATAATTGGAGGGAAGAGATGAATTAATACCTTTCCTAAGGGTATCTGCACTTAAGTGAATGCAAGGCATTCAACTAGAATTCTCAAACTCAGCTCCCTGATTTCTTGTTCCAAGCTGATATCCACTGTACCACACTGCACATTCCATTAGGACAGATGGTGATTCTGAAAATAATTAAAAGGCTTTTTTTTTGTTTGCTCTCTGTGATGATGTTGAGAGTTAGTGATATTGCATAAGACTCTACAGTGAAAATAGAATTTCCTTTAGGGATACACTTCTTTGTGTACTATTTTGGCTCAATGCTGCATATCCTGTCAAGTCCTCACTTTCTGACCCATCTGCACAGATGGGTGGATGGTTAAGGTAGTTTTTCAGTATGGCCCTGAAACTTGTCCTGGAATGTGAGTGGGTGAGTTTTTTGTTTTGGAATTTTATGCAGTTATAGCAAGACTCCAGGTTGCTTGATTCAATATTTAGGCTAAACGCCAATGCCCAAAACTGGAACATGTCAAGAGGAAAATGAGTTACCTTAACAAATCATGGCTATAAAAATGAGTATACTTATATGTGAGCACCTGTTAAACCATTTGTTGCATTTCCCAAATCTTAAATGTACAAAAGTTTGCAGCAATGTCTAAGTCTAGATCTCTTCAAACTGATTGGTGCCTATAAATTGGATAGAGATAGTAATTTGCCTCGGTGTCTATTTGGGGTAATTTGGACGACAATTTATCAATCGCACCGTGTATATTTGTGTATAAATGTGGTTATTATGATAAACAGTACTAATTTATGAATGAAGAAACACAGAAAATATTTAGTAATGACTATGAATAAAAGGCAATTAATATTTTTTGTATTACATTGTTTTGCATTTTCAAATACAGAAATATCACTAACCATCTATCTGTAAACATTTTAGCATCAGACTTTTCAGATTGATAAACCTTTTACAGTATTAATTGATTTGAAGATCACCTTGTTGATTAATTGATCACTCGATCAGTTTATTTCCTAATCGAAGAAATGGTACATTTGTTGCATAATCTTTTCCATATCCTCTGATGCACTTACATTTGACTGCATCTGAAACAATGTTAATCATGACTGCAGCAGTTTTTTTTAAAAATAATCTTTTAGAGAGATGGGTGGAAGGTTAACTGTGCCATGAAGTAGAATTGATAAGCAGAGTTCAAATTCTGGCCTATGCAGCTGTGTTCACTTTGTACTATATCCTTGTAAAAAGCACCAACCCATCTCATTTCCTTCCTCCAGCTAGGGATTAAATAGTAAGGTAGACTGGCTTCTCTAAATTTGAGTGGCAGCCAGTTGAGGAGAAAGAGAAATTTGAATTCAAAACCAAGAAGTCATGACAATTTACAAATAATAAAGGAATGGAATTGATCAAGAGTCATATTTGATTATGTTCCAAAATAACATGGCTTCAAATAAAACGATAGTTTTTAATATAAATTTGTTTCAACCTTAAATGTAAACATTTAGATGTATTTTTGTAATTAAGCTTTCTTGTTTTGTACTACACACACACACATATATATATATATATATATATTGTCGAAACAAAATAGCTACTTTTGTAGTGATATTATAACATATCAATGTTATAATTTATTAATAAATAATATTATTATTATTATTATTATATATATATATATATATCTTGTTTCTCAAGGTTTGTCTTGACTTATAATAAGTTAAAACTTAGTAACCGCATATTTGTTTTTTGTTTTTTTTTTTAACTTGAGTAGATAGTACCTACTAACACCTGGTCTCACACCCCACCCACTTCTTCTGGACAGGAGAAGAGGTGATTGCCTTGTTTCTTGTTTAGGAAGGGTTTCCCGGTTCATCTCTCTTTTTCGGTCTTGCTGTCGGATCGGCTTGAAGCTCTTTGCAGTTGGTGAGTATGGTGGCAACGGCAGATTGGAGTAGATAGACTAACCTATTGCCCGGTTCACACTCCACCCATGTCTATTGAAGAAGTGAAGAGGCTCATCCCTTGTTCCCTGTTTAGGATGTGGTTTCCGGCTTTCTCTTTTCCAATCTTTTCACTCCTTTTCCTTTGTTTTTTTCAATTGGAGTAGACTAACCTATCGCCCGGTTCACACTCCACCCACGTCTATTGAAGAGGTGAAGAGGCTCATCCCTTGTTCCCTGTTTAGGATGTGGTTTCCGGCTTTCACTTTTCCAAGCTTTTCACTCTTACGTAGCCCCCTGCACATCAATGGCGTTACCGCGTTGCTCGGAGTAATATGATTTTAAAAAAAAATTTTAAAAAAATAATACACACACACACACATATATATACACACACACAAATTCTTTACACTAAAGCTATCAATGCTCTCTCTCCACCCTGATATTGAGCACTTTGTGATAAAAAAAATCTATTTAGCAAAATACCTTTTATCAGTAAAACTACTGGAAAAACAACAATCTTGGGATTAAAACTATCACAGCTCAACACTATATATAAAATATTTATTTAGAATTTATAGTATAAATATGTTATAATATCACTACAAAAGTAGCCATTCTGTTTTGACACTATCCGGTTCTTTTGATAAGACACAGATAGTGTAGAAACAAAATGCCTACTTTTGTAATGATATTATAATGTATTTATTTTATAAATTCTAAAAAAAATTATTACCTCTACTTTGTATTGAAAACATTTTTAAGAATAGTGTTTCTTTGGATATGGAATATTATTCCATCCATATCTACCCTATATTTGTATGTATATATAGATATATATATATAAACTTATTTATAAATAGAACTTTGTCTGTGTGGGTATGTGTGTGTGTGTGTCCGTTACCTATAGACTCTGAAATGGCTGAACTGATTTTCTTGAAAATTTACACAGTTGTACTATAAGCGTCTGCAAGTGTTCTTAGCTAGGTTTTGTGTCGAGTACCCCCGATATTGCATTTTAGTCTTTCGTGCCAACGTCCAAAGAGTCTGAGCTCCAGGACTATGGATTAGTTTTAAAGCTTTCATTACACCTGAGCAATGCCAGGCTATACTGCTAGTACATATATACGTAGGATTAACATGGAGAAATTTGTCACTTATCTGAACAGAGTCATGCCAACTTTGAAGTTTTGTGAAGGCACCACTATGATGTTTTTTCTTCTCAGGACTATTTTTTCAATTTGCTGTTGTGTTCAAATTTTGTTCTTATTTATATGAAACTTGGTGTAATTTGATATTTTTGTATGCAAGTGGTTTTACAAACCATCTGCAAAAGAAGTCAACACAGCAAAAGCAATCAAAAGGAATTAACCATCTGTAGAACAACTCACATACAAAAAATATGAAATTACATCAAGCTTTATATAAATAAGAATAAAAATAATAATAGTTATTCTATTTCCATTTCTATATGACATGCCTCTTCCAGATATCTTTGTTTCAGTTTCATTTATTTCCTTTCAGTAATTCAGCTCTCAAAATTGTTGTTCATCTTTGCTATAGCCTGGTATTGAACTCACAGCACTTTGGATCAAGTCGCTGGACTGTTTCAACCAACACTTCTATCCACTGAAGCTGAGATATCCAGCAGAGCATGGCATATAGAACTAGAACAATATATTCAAGTGGACAAAATAAAGAGTTTGGTTAGAAATTCCAATCATCTGAAGAAGGCCAGAATGCACAATAATCGAAACGTTGTGAACATAACAACAAAGATGAGGACAACTATCTAAACACTGTCAGTCAGTCAGTTAAGTGCCATACATGATACATGCTTTGGATGATCATGTCTTGAAAGAGACATGAGTGACTGGGCAGTAGCTCGCTATTACTTTTTATGGTAAACTGATTGCTAACCAAGTCTACAGAACCCAATCTGTTCTGCTAGTTAACACATAGCTAGAGAGAGAAGCGATGGATTAATAACTTTCCCAGAGGTATTTGCATGTAAGGGACTGCAATGAATTCAACTGAAATTTGAACTCAGCTCTCCGATTTCTCAGTTCAAGCCAATATCTCCTGTACCACAATGCACATCCGCATTATTCATGTACTTTGTTCAAAAGCAAGACAAAATAACTGCTACTATGTTTTGGTAATACAGAAATCAGAGTGCCAAATAGAATTCTCTGTGAGGACTATCAAGAGCAGCAACATCTAAAATGGATAACACATGTAACATGAAGAGAAAATATTGACATAATCAAAATGTTAACATTCCACATCACATCAAACAGAAAGTTCAGAATGAAAACACCCATCAATACTGGGAAAAGAGATAACAGCTACTAGACTAGGAAACCTGGTTTATAAAAAAATGTTTTAAAAGAAATATTTTATAATCTATACCTATAAGAGAACTGGATGCTTGGTCAATGAATGCAAGGTATTTCCTTTTAGGGAAATAGCTAATATTACCATTATCATACTAATATTTGCTAAGTTAGACTGATGAGATAGCAGAATGCTTCTTAATTTATTCATAGTTCGAAACCCGCAGTCTACTTAGAAAATATTTTGGTCAAGACTGATCAGCTATAACATATAGGTTAGAATGCCATCCTCATCCTCAAGTTATGCTTTAAACTACTTGTTTAATGAGCATCATCATATATCACTATGATGTGGAAGATCTTATTAGACTTGAAAATCAGTTAGAAATCTTAGCTTTTATCTGAGCTAAACCATGAACTTCTGATACCACTGGGAAATAGAAAACTATATCAGTGAAGCAATGAACCAGCCAGTATTGTTGTCAATTTATAATTTCACTGTTGTCATCAAGGATCTCTGAAGTTGATAGCTGATCATAGAAACAAAGCTTAAAACTTTTCTTAAGATCCATCTGTTAGTTACCATTCATTCTTTTTTAAGCCCATTTTACTCAAATTATTTTTCTTTTGTAGTTTATGTATATATAGTCATCAGACTATATATACATATATAGATCTGTTTCGCTTTATCACAGCTCATTGGTATGGTTAGACGTTCGATTGCTTTTATCCAGAAACCAGACTGAATTGGCGCCAGTCAATGATTCTACCTCTGAGCTATAGGTGCTCAGTAGAAAGAAGCAGACTTTTAGTGTATCATGTATAATACACCAGTATTAAGAGTGCTCTAATTCATTACTGAATGAGCGATGTGTAAATGCTAGAGTTGCTACTGTTTCTTCAAAGTCTACCATTCTTCCAGAGTGTGAGAGCATAATGCATATTTGGGCAGCAACCTTTCTTTTAAGCATGTTTTGTTGAAAACGACTGACAAGAAAGATTTTATAAAGGATGTTCAACAAAGTTTTTCTATAATGTGTTCGTGTTATGTTCATTGCTGGCTATATATATATATATATATATATATATATATATATATATATATATATATATATATATTCATACACAAATTCACAAACATATGTATTTAACTCGAATTAGCTTATACAGGAAATATATTTGAATCAGAATGTCAATGAACTTGTGATAAATGGAAAAAATATTATCTGGAGCTGTTTCTTCTCAGAATGAAATACATCACAAAGAAGTTTTTACATTTTGTCTTTCAGTTTCACACACTCACATATATATATATATATTTAAAAATGTTATTATAAGGAAGCAATAATTCATTTAACCCTTTAGCATTCAACATGACCAAACCCACCCTGTAAATAATGGCTCTCAATATACAACTTGCTGTAACCCACCCCATTTATACTCTGTCATAATATATGATGATATAATCACAAATAACACAGGAAGTCATGCAAACAGTGAGAATTTCAGAGCTGATATTTAAGGGGCAGGTTTTAACATGTTGGTTGCTAAAGAGTTGAAAAGGTTTTATTTATTTGGAGAAACAAAGTATGTCTATCAACCTTTTTTATTTAATCATTCAATAGCTGGATTAAACCTGCAATAAAAACATTCAAAATGGGATGTAATGTTTCATCTGCTTTAAACCAGCATTAGTTAGTTTCAAGAAATGAAGGTAGAACTCGAGAGATATACATTGATGAATTAATGATGTTAATAGTCTGTAAATGATATGGAGTGAAATGAATGTGGTTTCATACAAAAGGGTGATTACTAAATCCTGTCACTGAAATGACCTTTTGGTTCAAAGGCATTTACACATGAATTAAAACAAATTTTATTGATGATGAATTGCCGTTACTTGATATGTAGGGCTGCTATATTTTTATATATTGTAGTTGTGGTTAGTGATACCATTAATTAGTATGTGTGTATGAATAGATGATAGGTATTTGGTTGCTACATAAGGTAGTGGCAGTGGTACTTGGTATGTAGGACCAATGCTTATTGTATACCACTACAATCCCTACTTAGAAAATTATTATATATATATATATATATATATATATATATTCTTCTTCATTTCTTATATATATTTCTTCTTCATATATATATATATATATTCTTCTTCATAAGTTGAATAAGTTGTCCCTTCAGGAGGTAGCTTATCATTGACTTCCACTCACTTCAATTTCTTGTCACTCTTAATATTTTGCCACTTGGCATCTTTTCCTAAACCCAGCACTTCCATCCATTTGCTGAAGCCTATCAAATATCTCTCATGTTGCTTTCCCCTGTCTCTTTTTCCCTCTGTCCATCCTGCGAGTATTAGATTCTTCAAACCCTCCTTCCTCATTATGTGTCCCAGGAACCTCATGTGCATGGTCCATGGTATCCTCAGTATCCTTCTATAGAACCACATTTCTGCTGCCATGATCCTCTCATTTATCCTTGAAGAGATTGTCCAACATTTGTTGCCATACAGAAGGACAGATATCAAATAACAGTCCAGTACTCTTCTTTTTTTCTAATAAGATTTTCTGGTTAGCTTTTGAAATGCATCCTTGGCCATGTCAATGTGTCTTCAGATCTCAGTGTTGCACTTTGCATCCTCTGTCAGAATGCTTCCCAGGTATTTGAATTTCTTTGATTGTTTTATTATAGTTTCTCTGACTTGTTGTTGGCATTTTGAGGTCTTCTTTTGCTGATGACCATACATTCAATGTTCATGGTGTTAAATTCTAATGATGTTTACTGTCAAAATTGCTGTTTTTCTCAGCAGTTTCAGACAAGAAGATTTTTTTGTCATAAAGTGCTCAACGTTAAGATGAGGATAGAGTATTAATAGAATTAATGTCGAAAAGTTTGTCACTTAGATGAGTAGTGCTATTTCTGTCATGCTGACTTCAAAGTTTTGTGAGACCATTATTGTAATGTTTCACTCTTCAGAGTCATTATGCATTTCAGCACAAAAAGCAAATGACTTTGAAGAGTGAAGTCATAACAATAATGTCTGCACAAAATTTAAAAACTGGCCTGACTGAAATAATACTGCTCAGCTAAGTGATAGACTTCTCCACATTAGTTGTATGTGTTTACGATACAAATTTTTATGTATATTATAATAGCAAAAATTGAAAATACATGTTTAAGTTATATCTCCGTACTCAAAGTTTAGCAGATATGGTGTTCAGTTGTCTGGGGGTTTGACAGTCAATTTTTTTTTTTTAATTGTTTCACCCCAAGCCAGGCGGTACCACCACTAGTGTGTAGGGGGTTACATAAGAGAAAAGTGAAAATTTAAGCAGGAGGAGAGCGAAGACTACATCCATTTAATTTTGAGGAAGGAAAGATAAGTTGAATATTTATTTTTGTTGCTATTAATATTTTATCCCTTGATATTAAGCATGTTAATTACAATAACTGTTTGTTTTAAAAGCATTATTCTCCAGGAATATATTGAGGTGACCATTTTTGGGAGGTGGTGAAGAACACACACTTTACTATTTTATATTATTATATATGTTGTATACATTTATGTTGATATAATTGCGTACATTCTTATTTCTCTGTGCATTTGATGATGTATGTCTAACCAAGTGTTCTTTTCATGAAACTATTTTTACTATTTGGTTCTCTATTGTTTTGTACAACAACAAACAAAATCTACAATGAAGCAATATTTTTGAAAAGTCATAACCAAACTGCTTTTGTAACTAATTTTATACAGAAAGCGTTATCAAGAAACATTTTTTAATCATCTGAAAAAAACAATTTCTTTTATGATGCTATAGATAATTTGCTTTTAAAAATATATTTTTAACAAAGATGAGAATGCACTGCATGTGATATTGATCAATTATTTTTATGTTTTTATATCTATTTTTAATCACCCTTCCCCTTCCACAAGCAAGGCAGGACTGCAGCAAATATGCAGTGGGTTAGAGTGAGAAAAATGACTGGGTACAGAAGAGATTGAGAAAAGATAAAAGATGATCAGGATTGAAGATGGCAATTGAAGTTGCATTCAAATTTTTGGAGATTCTAGCTAGCAAATGCTGGACAATATATTTTAAATTTTGAATATCTTTTGTTTTACTTTTGGCATATGAATTTTTTAAAACAGTTTCTAAATCTTTGATTGTCTTTCAATCATTCTACCTGACCTGATATTCTTGTCTGCTGCACATTTAGAAAACATTGTTGTAGAAGAATATTTCTATTGCCTCAATTTTATTCTTCATCTGTGAGGAGACTGAGTTCACTGTCGTTGCTTTATTTCTATTAACATTTCATATACATTTGCACAAACATGAGCAACAAAATGTAGACAATTATTTTTATATTATTTACACTGTTCAGACTGTCGTCCTCATATTTATTGCCATGTTTACAATGTTTCAGCCATTGTGCACTCCAGCATTGTTCAGTTGCTAGGAATTTTGAACCAAACCCATTATTTTGATCCCTGGAGTATATAATTCTCAAAGATAGTGAATATAGGTGCTGGTTAGTTCCAGTGACTTGACCTATATAGTTGGGAGTTCAATACCTAGATATGACAGTGGTGAACAAATAACTTAGAAAGTTGAGTTAAAGGGAGATAACTACAGGGTATCCAAAAGTGGCATTTCACATGGAATGAGAACTATATACCCCATTGATCAAAATAAATGGTTTGGTTAACAATTTCTTGAACCTGAAGAAGGCTGGAGCATACAATAGCGATATGTCATAAACATGGCAATAAAGATGAGGACAAGAGTCTGAACAGTGTAAATAATGTAAATACTGTATCATCTCAGAAATACAGACAAATACTTATTTTTATAAGAGTGTGAAATGGTTTCCAGCTGACTTCTACACAGTTTAGAATTCAGAGTTTTGACTGCTTACCACCCAAAAGTAGAGAAACCAGTCTACCCTGTAATCTGACACAAAGTTTTGGAAATGGAGAAGAGGGGATGGATTCATACCTTTTTCAAGGTATTAGTACAAAAGTGAACAAATGGAATGTGAACTTACTTTATACCAGTTGTGCATCCTTAAATTTTATCTCTTTAAGTGTTATATTTGAGGAGACACTCCATTTATTTATTAAACAGGATATTTATTTAATTTTGTCTACTGGCATGTATATTTGAGAAATTTTATTAAAGAAAAATATCTCTTCTCTAGTAGGATTCAAATCTGTGACCTCCTGGGCAGAGGGAACTGTTGTTAGATCTAATGTGTTTTAACCGACTTGGCCACAATTTATTTATTCATAAATATATTTACTAATTCATTTTCATTTATTATTCTGACAGATTAATCTATTAGATTAATAAATAAAAAATTCATTACTTCTGTAGAAATTACATTCATATAAGCATATATGAATTTTATGACAATTGTTTTCAAATTGGTGAGCATGAATAATTTGAATAATGTGTTTTCGATTACTGTGCTAAAATACTAATACCAAAATTTAATTAGTGCATGCATAGTACGCAGTTAGTGTGGTAAAGCATTCTTTAATTTAGCATATAATTGAAAATTTATTTTTTTTACTGTTACTGATTAATTACAAATTTTCAAAAAATTTAAAAATGGTTAATATTTTTTTGTCAAGTATTATTTTATCTAAGTAATTACAGCAGTATTAAAAAATGATCCATTATAAATAAATAAATTTTATAATATAAGCTGATAATAAAATTACATATTTGAATATCTAACTCTATTAAATTTTTTTCATGTTTATTTTGAAACTGTTAGAAAGAAATTTCTGATTTTTTTAAAAAATGGACAATTTAATTAGAAACAGAAATTTACATTTATTAAAACATATAAAAATATAAAAGAAATCAAGATTTATTATGGAAAGATTATAAATAAAATTTTTCGTTAAAATACTAATGATTATGTTATATTTAAAAAATTTCTAATAAAAAATTAAAAGATAATTTCTTAGCTAATTATAAGAAGAAATGAAGAATTGCACATGGCAAATGACTAAATAATTTTTTTATAAAATAACCAGATTAATAAACATTAATTCATATCATTTTTATTGTATCCTGCTATAAGTACCTATATTTTGATTAAAAAGTATGCAAATTAGAAATTAATTGTGAATGAAACTAAAATTTGAGGTACAAATTGCTTCATTTCTTATAAGTTACAATATTTGATTAACACGTTTTTCCAATTATCTTATTAGCTACACTAATCAGAATTGAGGGATAACCATATTATGCCCTTTAATTTTAGCATTTCTGATTAGTTATTAATAAAGCTTCAAGTTAATGAACCCTGTAAATATTAAAAGAAGAATACCCGCGGATGTGTGTGGTAGTGCAGTGGATATCGGCTTGGAACTAGAAATCGGGGAGCCAAGTTCGAATTCCAGTTGAATTCATTGCATTCACTTATGCACAAATACCCTTGGGAAAGGTATTAGTCCATCTCTTTCTTCCAGTTATGGGTTAAATAACAGGACAGATTGAGTTCTATAGTCTTGGCTGACAACCAGTCTACTGCAGAAATCAATGGCAACCTATCGCGGGATAATCTTCTGCCTAGTCAGCCATGTCTCTTTTGAGACATGATCTCTCAAGTGTGTTTCATGTATGGCACTTAACTGACTGATCCTACATCAGATTTCACAGACTGGTGTTACAGAATTGCAAATAAAAACTTTATTATATAATAAAAGTCACATCACTTGAAGCCTTCCAAAAACAGTAATAACTAAAATGGTTAGCACATTTACCTTGAACAAAATAATGACAAAATGAATGTGTTAACTTTCCACACAAACTTAAACATAAGCTAAGTTAGGAAACCGTCATCAAAGTCTATAACTGTGAACTTGAAAAGCCTGCTATCCTGAAAATCTCTTCTAAGAGAAAGAGAAAGATTTTATGAATGTCAACTGAAACTAACAGTGACTGTTTAGTCAATGAATGCCAAATGTTTCCTGTATGCAAATGGTTAATCCTACCATTACCATTTATCTGAAACAACAAAAGCTATTATTTTACAAATGAAATCTAACTATTCAGCCGACACAGATTCAAAACCAGTTAAATGAAATACAGTCTTAATCAACTTATTCACATCAAATAAATGATACAGCTGACCTGAACTGTCATTTGGTCTCAGTCAAAAATATACTTGTTAAAAATAAATGTTCTAAATTTCTTACTTATTTTAATTATAATTGAATTTTTAATCTTACAGATGACTGAAATAATATTATGTTCAAAGAATGTTTTGGTTCAGATTTTAATTCAATGACATAAAATCAAAAATTATGTTCAATTTCAGTTCACACAAGGGCACCAGTAATCATGACATCCATATGGAATTTGTTTTTAATAAGCTAAATACTGTCCAAATGATTATTATATTAAATGTAAAACAAATCAATTTATAATTTGCTTGATCTGAAAAAGAAAGAAGCTTTGATAAGAATTTGGATACAGAAAAATAAAAATTGAACAACATAAAAAAAATAACTATGCAAAGTATAATTATTGTTCATATATTAAAACATATTTTGCTCAAAGATGTAAAAAGAAAACCAGAAACACAGACATATGTGAAGTGAAAATAATCATCTAAGTTAACAATCAAATTAAACTTTGATAACTTGAAAAGAAGTTAAAATTAAACTTCTTGAAAGATTTGGAGCATTTAATTTAATAATAAACAGGAAAACGTAATTTTCTGAAAGCACAAAACCAAGTAATTAAAACCTATGACTGAAGGCCATGATGAAATGCAAATGCTACAGATTATTTATTCAGAGACAAGGTGATAAATTCTGTATCAAAAAAGAAACAGCTTAATGTTTAATTCCTTTTTTTATTAATAAAATATGTTTCTAGCAAGCCACTTCTAAACAAAATACAATTCTAAACAATATTATTTAATTCAAAGTAACTTTTTACCTTACCTTTCTCAAGTTAATAGTGAGAGAAAAGCATGAAGAAAGGACTAAACCTCAATTGAAAGAAGACGGATCGCATAATTGTTAGTAAAAAATACAGCCAACATACAAATTACAACCTTGAGGTAGGAAAATCAAATATATACAACAATTTAAATATCTTGGAAATGTGCTAATAGAAAACAGAAATTATGACACTGAAATCTGAAGTCTTGGGATAGTGAAAGTTGTCTTTGAAAACTTAAGCAAAGTATTAAGAAATAGGAAAATTTCGTTAGAAACAAAGAGTACTGAACTGTTATGTAATATCAGTCCTCCTACATGTAAATACCAAACAATCTCATCACAGATGAAGTAGAGACATAAACAACAGAAATGTGGATCTACAGATTGATGCTAAGAGTACCATGGACAAAGAATGTGAACAACAATAAAGTTTTAGAGTAGATTTATACTTAACACCAGGAAGAAACAGTTAAACTTCTGAGAATATAATAAGGAAAGAAGACTTAGAAAATTTGATACTCACAAGACAGATTTGAGAGAAGAGGGGAAGAGGAACACAACACATAACCTAGCTCATGAGTTTGAGTAAATGAATGATGCAGCAAAGTTTAGTGGAGGTAACAAAGAAGAAAATTTATTATGATCTACTCGGAATGGAAAACTGTGATGTACCCAAGTATCTAAATGTATTGCCTTCTTCCGATCTTTGGCAAAGTGTTCGAAGCCATTATCAACGCCGAGGTGGTTCAGCATCTCACAGCACACAGGCTCCTCTCGGACAAGCAATATGGTTTCTGCTTCACCAGGTCTACTGCTGATATGCTAACGACCATCACCGAGTACATATACCAGGCACTCGACAGGAACGGCGAAGCTCGAACCGTTGCATTGGATATATCTAAGGCGTTCAACAGAGTTTGGCATGCTGGCCTTCTATGTAAACTGTGGAGCTATGGTATAACTGGACATTTGTTTGAACTAATCCAGTCATTCCTCTCTAACCGCACAATGAAAGTGGTATTAAACGGACATGCCTCTCAGAACTACCATACAAACGCAGGTGTCCCTCAAGGCTCCATCTTAGGTCCTACACTCTTCCTGATATATATTAATGATCTCCCTGATTCCATAAGAACCCAAATAGGTTTGTACGCCGATGACACCACAGTTTACTCTCGCCTCCAACAAAAATCTGGTGTAGGCGTCAAAGCTAAACTCGCAGCCGAGATTGAAAAAGACCTCCAATCCATATTGGACTGGGGTAAGAAATGGCTAGTAAATTTTAATGCTTCTAAAATGAAGCTACTGTCAATTAACCATCATCGACAATCTCACCTACCTCCCATTAGCATGGACCAGGCTTGCCTCCCAGAGAGTAAAACACTACGCCTCCTTGGTCTCACACTTTCAGCGGACCTCAAATGGAATGACTATATCGAATCCATTGCTAAATCCGCTGCTATGAAAGTCGGTTCTCTATGTAAGGTCAATAGACACCTCCTAACACACTAACCTGCTCCCATTCTATCAAACACTCTTCCCATCTGCCCGACACTCATCCTCGCTATCCTTACTCATCTATCACCTTTCTCCTGACATTCCCTATATCTATCCACTCCTTCTCTTTACCTTCCCCTATGTAGCCCCATGCGCAATAGTGGCAGTGGAATGCCTTGCTTGGGGTGAGATGATTAAAAAAAAAAAAAAAAAAAAGAACATAGAAAATATAGATAAAAAAAATAAACATAACTAAAAAGAAACAAAAAAAACAGTTATCTTTTCTTGCTCTTCATAGTTCAGTCAAGGACAAAACACATGCCCAGTGACTAAAATCAAGGAGGAGAGATAACATTAGCAGTGAATCCACAGTATTACCTTCGACTGGTAAGCTTTGATAGGCTTATAAAGCTGGACTCTTTTAGAGATTTAGTCCAGCTTTATTTTTTCTGCAAGTCCATAACTTGTTCTTACTTCCCAAGAAATATGTTAGGTTGTTACAAAAAAGTATGGCCGATTTCAGAAACATAATTTTATTCTTGAAAAATTAACTGTAGAAATGTTGAAATTAGTCAAAATATGAATCTTGAGCATCTATCCATATCTGCCATCGATCGACACGATAATTTATTCCTTGTTGATAAAAAGTTATGGCTGTGTTGCAGCAGAATTTTTGAAAACTGATTCTTCCTCTGGTTTGGACCTAAAAGATTTACCATTTAAAAATGTGCTTAAGTGCTTAAAAAATTATAATCAGTGGGTGAAAAATTTATATACACTTCTCAATACATCCATATCTACAATTGCATGTAAGTAAAAGGAGTGGTCGTTGAATTTTAATGTTACCTGTTTTTAACTTGAAGTGCTGATTCTCTGGTAATTATTTTTTTTAACATTTAATTTTGTTTATAATTATATGTTTAGTCCTCAATTAAACTCTGAATATGAAATTGTATAGTATCCTAGTATAAGTGCCATCTGCCTAGGATCAGGGTGTAGTAACTGTTTACTCTGTAAGAAACATTAAACCAAATAGAACTGTGTGCACATTTTACATTATATATGCGGATTCATTCAAGACTTAATCTAACTTTATAATTGCTATTAAAAATTCTTCTCCTTCTTCATGTGGCATATCCTTTCAGGTCATAGGCGATCATGGACTTCTACTTGGATCTGTCTCTTACCTCTCTCAATAATTTTTCTCTTGGTATCACTTCTAAACCCCACTCTTCTATCTGCTCAGGCATAACAAGTATGCTTGGCATTACTTTCCCCTGTATCTCCTTCTCTTTATCCAACCTGTGAGCATTAAATTCACCAAACCCTCCTTCCTCATTATGCATCCCGAGAACCTCATTTGTCTCTTCCTGATATTAAGTATGAGTTTTTTCTCGTTTGCATCCTTTCCAACACCACATTGCTGCAAACGTGCTTCATCCATGGTATCTTCAGCATCCTTCTGTAAAACCACATTTCTGCTGCCTTGAGCCTCTCCTTCATCCTTGGTGAGATTGTCCAACATTCACTTCCATACAAAAGGATAGATATCACATAGCAATCTAGCACTCTTTTCTTTGTTCGTAAGGAGATTTTCCTGTCTTTCAGTACTCTGGTTAGCTTCTGAAATGCGCTTTTGGCCATGACAATGCATCTTTGGATCTCTATGTCACACTTTCCATCTTCTGTTAAAATACTTCCCAGGTACTTGAATATTTTTACTTGTTTTATTTTATTCTCCAACTTGTAGTTTGTCTAGTGCACTCCTCTTTTTGCTAATGACCATATGTTCAGTTTTCTTGAAGTTTATGCTCAGTCCTTTCTTCTCACTTTCTTTTGCTACCTTGTGCAGAAGGTCTTGCATTTTCCTTTCCATGTCTGCTATCCACGCCGTGTCATCCGCTTGTTGGATGTTAACGAGATTGTGGTCACCAATAACAAATCCAAGCAAGCCTTTTATTTCTCTCATAATTGCTTAGCTGTAAAGGTTGAAAAGTTCTGGTGAGAAAACACATTCTCGTCTTACGCCCCTTTCTATTTTTTTCATACCTGCTGAGTTCACTTCCCATCCATACACAAGCGGTTTACTGCTAATATAGATTCTTGATTATCCTAACGTCTTTTCTAAAATTGTCGAGGCTGTTGAGCATCTCTATCAAGTCTTTGTGTCATACTTTGTTGAATGCCTGTGTGTAGTCTACAAAGCACAGATAAAGGTCCTTCTACATTTGTATTGCTCATTCAGATAGCACTGTGAACACAAATATTGCATTCCTCATTCTTGTGTTGTTAACAAAACCACATTGTTCTTGTCCTATCTCTGGGCTGATTCTGCTGTGCAATCTGTTCATCAGAATCCCAATGATGAGTTTTGTTATGTGGCTCTTTAAACTAATTGTTCGATGGAGCTCACATTCCTTTGCACCTGGCTTCTTAGGTAGTGCTACGAAGATTGAGCTGATTAGGTCCTCCGGTATATTGCTGATGGAGTAGATTTTGTTTATTATTTCTGTTAGTCTATTTATGCTAAAGCCTTCTAAGGGCATATGCATCTATTACAATCCTGTCTGGTCCCGCTGTTTTGTTTCTCTTCAATTTGGCCACAGCTGATTCCATTACAGTTTTTAAATATTTCTGGTTCATCCTTAATTTTGTGCATTGCTGGTGGATCTCTCTTGTTGTGGAAGAGATCTCTGATATACTTATCCCATTTCTGAAGTTTTTTTTCTAATATGAGTGTACAATTCTTTGCTTTTATACATCCTGTTGCTGAACATGTCCTTTGCCCTGTTAGTTCCATTATTTTTTTTTATTCATGTCTTTTTTTTAATTCTCTATTTGTTGTGCTCAGTCTCTCTACTTTAGCACATTTATTATTGAGCCATCTTTCTTTAGCCTGTCTACATTTGCTTCGTATTTCCTTGTGTAGCCTCTTGTATTCTGTTCTGTATCTTGGCATCATTTTCTGTCTCTTTTGCATCAGGTCAAGAATCTCTTTGGTGATCCACTCATTTTTCTTGAGACGTATGTTTTCCTTTCAGATGATTTTGTGTGTTTGATAATGTTACTAAAGCTACTCTTAGTGCATCCCATTTTGAGTTTCTGTTTTAATATTAATTTTAATAATGTTTTTAATATTTCCGGTTCATTCATATTTTTTGCATTGTTGGTTGCTCTCTGTTATACGCTTATAGTACAACCATGTAAATTTTCAAGAAAATTGGTTCAGCCATTTCGGAGTCTATAGATAACGGAAACACACACACACACACACACACACACACACACACACACAGAGACAAAGTTCCATTTATAAATAAGTTTAGATAATTTTGTTTATAAATTCTTTGAAGTATTTGTCATACAGTGGAAATTAAAAGGTACATTCTGTTCATGAAGTTCATTTAATTCTAGAATTCATTCTAAGTCACTGCATTGATATGTTGAAAAAAGCAAAAAATAAAATTTGTCAAGATACCTGTAATATAAGCAAGTACAAATTTTTTTAAAAATATTTGAAAGGTTCTTTCTTTTGCCTTTGTTTCAATGGTGTCAATTAATGTGTGCATTCACACTTGTCTGATAACCAATTAGTGACTCCAGAAAGTTGGTGTCACTTTGCACTTTACTGTGCTAAGCACAATCATACTAATTGTTGGCAATCAAAAGTCAGTTAGCAACAAAAAGGCAATCAGCAAAATGTGATCAGCAAAAAAAACTAAAATTGGTTAAGCAATTTGCTGTTATTGTTTCATGCCTTCATAATGCTCAAAATGTTTTTGTTCATTGATTTTTCACTTGACCAAGATATTAAATTTGTCTGCATGGAAATATACTAATATTGATACTTTCATCGGGATGTTTACCTGTAAAATAAAACATTTTTAAAATCTATCAATGTATGTATGCAGATGTAAATGTAAATTATTTACACTATTTTTCAATTGGACTATTGTCCTCAAATTTTGTTGATCACACCACCTGTTCCAGGGATTGAACTCTGTCATGAACATGGTCCCAGATGAAGCAAGAGACTTAAGGTTGCCTGTGTCTTTTGTGGTGGTGGAGTGGGTGTGGGATGAGGCAAACAACATGGTAGCAAAACCTTGAATAACTGTACGCATGTGCAGGAAAACCAAAAAGGAGGCTCATGCGTATACAAGCCATGGATGGCTTGAGAGAGATAAATGGAGCTCTAATTTGACAGTCGGCAGATTTTGCAAGCAGTCAGAGGAGATGAACTGTTAATGGAAGAAGAAGAACAAGAACAAAAAGAAAAAAAATTGAAGGTACATTGCGATGTGTTCAGAAAGCAAGAATGCTGAATTGAACCAGTGGTATCTTGACTTGTACAAGTGATGTCGTAACAATAGAGACTTGCTTAACCTACAAACTCACAATTATTATGTCACCAAATTCACAATCAGGTAGCATATACTTGAACTCAGAAAAAAGCAATAACTGAACAATACTAAAAATAACTTGATGAAATATCTCTAAATGTAGGTAGTAGAACAAAGACAAGATAATATATGTTTAAATGTAGGCAGTAGAACAAGGTCTAGAAAAGATATTAAAAAATGTAGGCAGTAGAACAAGTACAATACAAGATAACCCGAAATGTGAGCAGTAGAATATAAACTAGACAAGAGATATCACTAAATGTAGGCATTAGAATAAGAAATATGTAAGATATCCATAAATATGGGCAGCAGAATAACAACTAGACAAGATATCCCTCAATGTAGGCAGTAGAACAAGTACTATACAAGATATCCCTAAACGTGGGCAGTAGAACATGAACTAGATGAAATATCTCTTAATGTGAGCATAAGATCTAAGCAAGAGATGTCCCAAAATATGGACAGCAGAACAAGAATAAGATGAGATATTCTAAAATATAGGTAGTAGAAAAAAAACTAGATGAATATCCCAAAATATGGACGATAGAACAAGAATTAGATGAGATATTCCAAAATATAGGTAGTAGAAAAAAAACTAGATGAATATCCCAAAATATGGACGGTAGAACAAGAATTAGATGAGATATTCCAAAATATAGGTAGTAGAAACAAACTAGACGAATATCCCAAAATATGGGCAGTAGAACAAGAATGTTTGCTGATTCTTAAATTCATTGCATTCACTTATGAGCAAATACCCTTAATACCCTTAATACCATTAATCTGTTGATTCTTCCTCCAGTTATGGGTAAAATAAAAGGACAGATTAACTTTTACAGACTTGGTAAACAGTCTACTGGTAACCTATTGCAGGAAATTTTTCAGCCCAGTCAGTTATGTCTCTTATGAGACATAATCACCCAAATGTATATCACATATGGCACTTTACTGACTGAAGAGCTTTTGTAGACAGTTTGTAGACAGTTTGAAAATGACTAAAATGTAGATATATTCTTAATACATGACAACACAGCCAGTATATTATGGCCATGTTCACACTTGATAATAATTTGTTTAAAACACACACATATATATATATATATATATATATATATATTAATGTATATTTGAGCAACCTTTCTTTTAAGTATGTTTCATTGAAAAGAACTGATAAGGAAGATATTCATTTATTATTTAAGTTTTGTAGTATTCTTACATGTTTCCTTTTTGTTGGAGTTAAGGAATATAAACATTGGTACCAAAATTGCTGTTTTTTCAGTAGCTTATTAATAGAAATTTCTGGTAAGCATAGATTTCTTGTCATAAAGTGCTCAATATCAAGATAGAGAGATACCATTAACAAATTTAATGCCTAACAGTTTGTCACTTAGTTAAGCTAAGTACATATATAAAATCACTAAATTATAGAGAGATCTAAACTCATTTATAAATGGAACTTTGTCTATGTGTGCATGTGTGTGTGTCCATTACCTATAGACTCTGAAACGGCTGAACCGATTTTCTTGAAAATTTACACAGTTGTGCTATAAGTGTCTGTAAGTGTTCTTAGCTAGGTTTTGTGTTGAGGTAACCCTGATAAATATTGAAAATCGATAATCGAAAAAAATCAGGTTATCGAAGAAGTGGTTCAATTTTAATCAAATTTCATACACTCATAGACAAAGACATAAGGAACGATATTCAAAAGTTTCAAGGTTGCAGCTTTTACAATAGTGCAGAAAATCGATAACATATATATATATATATATATATATATATATATATAAGGCAAGATATTTGTGTGTGTGTCTGTTTATCTGTCTCTATGTCCTTTATACAAATCCACAATTTTTAACCACTTTTCACCAAACTTCCCACAAATATTATTTAGGCTGAGTCTGAACTCCAAGACCATGGATCAGTTTTAAAGCTTTCATTACACGTGAGCAACACCGGGCTATACTGCTAGTATATAAATAAACACAATTACACAGACATTTAAGTTTGACTATTTATATGATTTTACCATGAGTGACTTGAAATTGATTCCATCTAACATGTAAATGCCAGAATTAAAAACCAGTTTCGTAACTACAGTTAAAAAGAATGGAACAACAATGGAAAGTACTCAGGTAAAAATTGATAGAAATAAAAGTTATATATGTATATATATATTAAACAAGTTGTGTTAAACAATAGAGACAACATAGTCTTATATATTTTCTTTTGAATTTTTTCATATTTTCTGATTTGACTTTTTATTTCCGAATTATATTTGTATAAAAATTGTCCAAAAGTTTTCCTAGTACTTACAAACGTCATTGTTCATTATCAGGGACTATATTATAATTTAAAATCAAATATTGCATTGTAGCAAAAAAAAGTGTTACAACATTTTAAAAGAAAATAAATGTTATGAAAAATTTTTAAATTCAAAGGCAGTAATAATGTAAACAACATGCACATGTGAAGATATGTGCTCACACAGATGCGTGAATTATATGGAATACTTGGTTGTTAAGGATTTTAAATGCTGTAAAAATACGTGAGAGAATTTGAACTTTGAATGAACTAATTATGTAAATTATCAAATTACTTAGAGGCAAGGAATTATTTACCTTAATTATATTTCAAATAAACCCTCTAACCACAACTAAGTATATGTCCAGAAACTTGGTAAGCTGTGTGATAAGAGGTTTTTTACTTCTGATATGTAGTGCTTCAAAAGATTTATGAAATATATATATATATATATTTAGCTGGCCAGTCAATGACATCAAACAAATCACCACCAACAAGAAAATGGCTTGCTAGTCAGTGATTTCAAACAAATCACATACAACAACTAAATAGACTGGCCAGTTGATGACAGACAAATCACCACCAATAAAAACATGGATGGTCAGTCGATGACTTCAAACAAATCACCAACAATAACAGCATTGCTGGCCACTCGGTGATATCAAACAAATCAACACCAAAAAGAAAATGGCTGGTCAGTTGATGATTTAAAACAAATCACCAACAACAACATGGTTAACCAGTCTGTGACATGAAACAAACCACAACCAACAACAAAATGGCTGGCCAGTTGGTGACATCAAATAAATCACCATCAGCAACAAAATAGATGGCCAAGCAGTGACTTCAAACAAATCACCACTTACAACAGCATGGCTGGTCAGACAGTGACTTTAAATAAATCAACAACACAAAGATGGTCAGTGAATCTATAGGATACAAATCCTACATCATCCAACAATTAAAGAAAACACAAAAAGTAAAATTGCACATCCACAAAATCAGATCAGAATGACTGAAAACATTTTGGAAAAACCAGACCAAGGCAAATGTCACAAGTCAGTGTGAAAATTAAGATTCTGGATCCTAATTGGATAGGAAATAGCAAATTGAACTATGACCCCAGTTAAATTTTCTTAAGACCTAAAAAATGGGTATGTGGTTCAAGCCAATCACATGACCTGATCTAAGTACTTATCCTAGTCTCTTGACTGGCCAAAGACAGTTTGATGGGAGCAAGGATCTGATAAAGACCTCATCACAATGTAAGGGAGAGATTTCAAAATGCTGAAACTGACATGTTGTTCCTCCCCTTCCAATTTCCCTTTCTTTGTCTTCACACTGTCAATGAAACAACAACAGAAGACATTTTCAACTAACCCTTAAAAACTAATGTCTGATAAGGAATCGCTTCACCTTCCTTTTCACTTTCTTGCGAAGCTATAAAAAAGGGAAAAACACAGACTTTATTTGTAACCTGTTAATCTTTTTACATACACACATTTTGCTCCTTACTACTATTTCTCTTGAACATTTAACTACATACAATTTTTTCATTGAACATTTTACTTCTTACAAATTTGTTATTCTGTTCAGTTAATAAAAATTCACTAATTTTACAAACTAAACACTTTTATTCTTTCAACCTTCTGATATTTTAAATTGCAGGGGTGGGGGTGGGAAGTTCGGTTGTGATTGGCCCAAAGCCAATTTGATAAAAATATCCAAGGCCCCTACAAATCACCGATAATGATGTTTATTTTGCAAGCATAGTTTTTTGTAGATCACAAGTTTGAAGGCCTTATCTAAACAAGGGAGTTTTTTTTGTGAATGAATTTAACTGAGCTAAAGACTATTTTAACTCCTTTCTCATTCTTGAATTTATCTAGATGCTTCTAAATAAAAATGATTTATTTAACTGGGATACTCATGTCTCCTTTATTTTTATTTTATTATTGTTTAGAATTTAGAGATTTGGATTTTTAATATAAAAACCTAAAGCCCTGAATTCCATACAAATATATACATTTTTCTAATATGTTTTCTTAATTATTCAATCTAGTAGATATAAATAAATATGGTGTTAAATTATTAAAAAAACAGAATATCTACTCAGTTATGTTAATCCATTTTTGTCATGGATTTTGTAAAATTTTATAAATTAATATTATATATATATATATATATATATATATATATATATATATATAGTATATGTGAGTTTATATATATATATATATATATATACATATATGTGTGTGTGTGTGTGTGTGTGTGTGTCTGTGTTTGTTTTTTATAATTTGGAAATGAGTTATTTCTGTAAGCTAAGATTCAAACTTTCGGCATCTTTGGGCGATTTACAATAACTTACAACTTACTTTACAATATACAATAATTGTAAATTACTTTAAAATAATTTGCAATAATTGTAAATGTCCTGAAGTTGCCGAAAGTTTGAAACCTAGAACACGAAAGTAACTCATTTACAAATAAAAAATGTTCAAAATTTCTCCAATATAACTGTATTGAACACTTTTTAATACAACTGTGTATTGGTCTGGTTTAATTATGACCAGAAACTAACTAAGATATATATATATATATATATAAATATATATATATAGCGAGAGAGAGAGAGAGAGAGAGAGAGAGAGAGGGAGAGAGAGCGAGTGAGAGAAAAAAAGGGAGTTGAAATAGCACCAATGAATGACTGTTCTCTCATGGACCTCTAAATTCTTGAACTCATAAACAGTTGAAATGCTTTGATTATATCTTTCTTATTGGAGAATGTTTTACTGCATATGAAAAGTTCAAAATGTTGAAATGAGTGATAATCAGTAGAAGAGATTTCAGGTGAATATGGAGAATGAGACAAAATTTCATAATTTAGATTATGCAGCCTTTGGAGAGTTGATTGAGAAGCGTGCGGCTGTGTGTTGCTGTGCAGTAAAATTGGGCCATCCCTATTCGTACATCTAGGATGTTTCTTCTTCAATTTTTCATGAACACATACAATTTCTTCACAATATAAAGTTACTGTTATCATTTTCCCTTGAGGCAAGAATGAATAATAACCCCTTTGAAAGACCACCATACAGTAACCATGAACATTTTAGAATGCAGTGTAGGTATTGGGCTTTGTCTGGTGAGTGATTCAGCTGCATCTAACTACTGGCCTACTCTCTTCAGTTAGTTAAGTGATACACACGTTAGTCAGTCATGTCTCTTTCGAGACATGACTGACTGGGCAGAAGATTATCCCACAGTAGGTTGCTATTGCTTTCTGCGGTAGACTCGTTGCTAGCCAAGGCTATAGAACCCAATCTGTCCTATTATTTAACCCATAACTGAAGGGAAGAGATAGATTAATACCTCTCCCAAGGTTATTTCTGCATAAGTGAATGTGATGAATTCAACTGGAATTCGAACTCGGCTCACTGATTTGCTGTTCCGAGTTGATATCCATTGCACCACAATGCACATCTACTCTCTTCCTGCTGTTAAAAAATATTCATTTCTCATAACATGCAATGATTTGATGCAATAGTAATTCATTTTTGCAGTTTGTACTCATGCAGTTAGATTACACAACATTGTTTCATTGTAATCATTTTCATTGGGCTTATAGGTAACATATTAAAAGAAAAATTATATGAAAAGGAATAAGTCAATATTTTTATATATTAAAAAGGTTACTTTGTTGAATGTATCATTTCAGTTGTGGCAATCTAATACATCAACATACCCATGATTAAATGATGAAAAATAAAGCATATATTTTTGCAGTTAGATAGATTGAACATTATATTTGAAAAATATTAGTTCAAAATCATATTAAACCAATAATTATATCAAGCTAAAAGCTTACTGATCTAACTTCTCAGATATATATATATATGGATATATATATATATATATATATATGCACACGCACACATATATAAATATATAAATATATATATATATATATATATATATATATAGAGAGAGAGAGAGAGAGAGATAAATATGCTTACTAAATGTAGGTGTTGACCCAAGGCTATATTTTTAGAAACTGTACATTTCCTCACTATGAAGAACACGTATCTCAACTTAGAATCTCAGAATGGGAAGCAACATGTTAAAATCTCCTTATAAATGCCCACAGCAGTTTTTGCATCAAAGGTACACTTGACCATGTTCACATACACATAAGCACAGATGACTTTGTTTTATATATACTAACATTCAATTATAATGCCAAATATACAGATATGGATATTCACTCAGCTGAGTAAAGCACAGGACACATTAGTTGTTTGGTATATACTAAGTAAACCTGCAAGTGTGTGTGTATATATATATATATATATATATATATATATATATATAATTGAATAAAGGCAAAAAGAAAACTTATCTTAGCCAACATGTTTTGTACTCTGTCTGCAATCAGACATGGAAAGAAAACTAAAAGACCTCCTACAGAAGGTAGCCGAGGAGAGTGACAAAAAAGGACTACAAATAAACTGCAAGAAAACTAAATGTATGGTCATCAGTAAAAAGAGCAGCCCAAAATGCCAAATACAGGTGGGAGTTACAAGAATCAAGCAAGTACAAAAATTTAAATACCTAAGAAGTGTTCTAACAGGAGATGGAAAGTGCGACATGGAAATCCAAAGATGAACTGGCATGTTTCAGAAGCTGAGCTAAGTACTAAGACACAGGAAAATTTCACTAAAAACAAAGAAGAGTGTGCTAGATTGCTATTTGTTGTCAGTTCTTCAATATGGCAGTAAAATGCTGAACAATATCATCGAAAATGAGGAAAAACTTGAAGCAGCAGAAATGTGGTTCTACAGATGTGGATATTGTGGACCGAGCATGCGAGCAATGATGAGGTTTTGGAAAGAATGGCAACAAAAAGTAAATTAATAGTGAGCATCAGGAAGTGACAACTGAAGTTCCTGGGACATGCAATAAGGAAGGAGGGCTTGGAGAACCTGATACTGACAGGCCAGATAGAAGAGAAAAGAGACAGAGGAAGGCAGCGGATAACATATTTGAAGAGCCTGATCAGGTGGCTGACTGAACAGGGGTAGCGAGGTGTAACAAGAGAAAACATACTGAGAGCCACCAGGGATAGGGAGATGTGGAGAACCATGATCGCCTACATCCTGAAAGGACAGAGCACATAGAAAAAGAAGAAGGATTTCATCAAGGCATATGCAAGTTTTTTTTTGTAACAACTATTTATATACAAGAATGAGAATGTTATTGGTTCTTCAAAATTTCTAAGTTTAGGAATGTTTATAAATATTTATCAGGTTAGCTGAAAAACCATGCAAGTGATGGAGAACACAACATGCTATAATTCAATGTTTAAAAAATGAAAGTGAGTAAGTGATGTTTTTTAAATTAAAAATGGTGTTTTTTTATGCAAATTATGGTTGAAATCTTTTTAGTTTATGTGCTATATATTTTTAAAAACATGCAGTTAAACCATTTTCTTTTAATATTTTAACATTTTTGTCATCATTGTTTCTTGGCTTATGAAAGTATTTTTTTTTTAATTGTGTCGCCCCAAGCAAGGCATTTTACTGACACTATTGTGCAGGGGGTTATATAGGAGAAATGTTATGAAGAATATTGTTTCAGGAATGCAGAACTGGAAAAAATCTGGGGTTCAGATTTATATTTTGATAAGTTTTGAAAGTTGCAGTCTCAAGATTTTCCCATCTTTCTCTTTTAAGAAGAATGGCATTATTTAGATCAAAGTTAAGCTTGAATTTATTTTTGTGTATAACTCATGTGTTTGATAAATTATTGTGTATAAGGTCTCAGTTGAGTTCACAGGTCAGCTAAACCTAAAAACTTTGTAAAACCAATAAAATTCTCACTCTTGTATATAAATACTTGATACAAAATCCATTCATTTGCCTTGATAAAGTCCCTCAGAATTTAAATTAGTTAAATGTAACCGTTTTTTCTAACAATTTCTTTTCTCACACTTCCTGTTTAAGGAACTCCCGACCATTTGCTTGCTTCCCTGATAGCTATAACCTTCAAAAGTTTAAACGCAACATCAGTTACCATCCCCTATCTCCTTGATTCCTATCCATCTTTTATCCTTTCTTCAACATTCCCTGTACATTGATTTTCTCTCACTGTAACCCAGTCCTGTTTTGGTTGGGGTGAAATATTTATTAAAAAAAAAAGAGGATGAAACACATCATCTAAGGTAAGTTTTCCTTTTGTATTTGTTCATATTGTCATTTTACAGATACTCTATCTTAAATTAATATATATATATATATATATATATATATATATATATATATATATATTGATTGTTTAATACTTCGTTTTTAGTCCTAATAGGGTTAGAACAGTACACATTTGTATAAAAAGCATTCTATACAATTATATTGTAGAATTTTTGAATATCTTTCATTTTTAAACGAGTTATTTTGCTACTTTGGTTTCTATCATGAGTGGTGTCTTCAGGCATTTTTTAATAACTGCTAAAAATCAGGAGTTATTAAAAATCGCCTGAAGACACCACTCATGGTAGAAACCAAGGTAGCAAAATAAATCGTTTAAAAATGAAATATATATATATATATATATATATATATATACACACACACACACACACTCATCCACATCTTTCCACATAAAACTTTATCCACAGTAGATATGTTTTACAATGAAGGTTTAAATTTAAGATAATAGTGATCCATACATACTAGCTTTTTTGAAAATTTAAAAATAAATTTCTGATAGTTTTCCATGTTTATTTTTTTTTTCAAGAAAAAAGGATAAAATTGATATAAGAACATGTCTGGAGAAAAGACAGAGGGAAGCCATGTCACGATGATGCAAAAGTAATTGAGTTCCAATAACATTTTATAATTTTCTTTGAATTTTGCTGAAGATCTCAAGATAAGTTGCAAAAACACCCAACCAAATATTCCAGAAATATTCAATGCACAGATAAACAGTCAGTCAGTTAAGTACCATACGTGATACACACTTTGGGCGATCATGTCTCGAAAGAGACATGACTGACTGGGCAGAATATTATCCCGCAGTAGGTTGCCATTGCTTTCTGTGGTAGACCGGTTGCCGACCAAGGCTATAGAACCCAATCTGTCCTGTTATTTGACTCATAGCTAGAGGGGGAAGAGATGTATTATATAATTAAGTAGTAATTAGTGAGGGATCAGTTTATTACTTCATAACAATATAAAACTGATCCCCCACTTTATGACCAGTAGAAGCCTTAATCATGTTTTCAACTATTATATTCAGTCGGTCAGTTAAGTGCCATACGTGATACACGCTTGGGTGATCATGTCTCGAAAAAGACATGACTGACTGGGCAGAAGATTATCCCGCAGTAGTTTGCCATTGCTTTCTGCGGTAGACTGGTTGCCGACCAAGGCTATAGTACCCAATCTGTCCTGCTATTTTAACCCATAACTGAAAGGAAGAGACGGATTAATACCTTTCTCAAGGGTATTTGCTCATAAGTGAAATACAATGGATTCAACTGGAATTCGAACTTGGCTCCCCAGTTTCTCGTTTCACGCCAATATCTACTGCACCACAATGCACATCCAAATGTGGTAGATAAACAGTAGATTTATAATAACATATTCTGGGGCAAAAAAATTCTCTGGCATAACATAATGAGCCACATTTTCTAGAAGCAGACCTAGTAATTGATGCAATAAGGAGGTTGGCATCAGCCATGCTGAGGGAGATAAAAAAAATTCTCCATGGTGATTAAAATATAAGCATTGTCTTAGAAGTGCAAAAATTTTCTAAACATTTCTTGTCCTAGTTAACAACTGACTGAAGGTCATTTTCAAAATCAGCTATCTGCTTTTATTTTCTCATCTTTGTTATCATTATCACAATGTTTTTTTTTTTTAATCATATCACCCTGAGCAAGGCGGTTACGCCACTGATGTGCAGGGGGCTATATAGGAGTGAAAAGATTGGAAAAGAGAAAACCGGAAACCACATCCTAAACAGGAAACAAGGGATGAGCCTCTTAACCTGTTCAATAGACGTGGGTGGAGTGTAAAGTGTTTTGGACTTTTCTCAGTATCAGTCAATCTGGATAATCTTCAATGAATTTTAAACTGAACACTTTATTTAATCTTTGTGGGTAGATTGTTCTTATTCACTTTCTGTATCTAGGAATATCTCATCTCAAAGTACAAAAATTTACAAGCCATTTCTTGTCTTATTTAACAACTGATTGAAGACAAAAATTTAAATACCTAGGAAGTGTTATAACAGGAGATGGAAAGTGTGATACAGAGATCCGAAGGCAAATTGGCATGGCAAATGACGCGTTCCAGAAGCTGAGTAAAGTACTAAGACACAGGAAAATTTCACTAGAAACAAAGAAAAGAGTGCTGGATTGCTATGTGATGTCAGTTCTTCAATACGGCAGTGAATGCTGGACAATATCATCGAAAATGAGGACAAAATTGGAAGCAGCGGAAATGTGGTTCTACTGAAGGATGCTGCGGATATCAAGCAATGATGAGGTGTTGGAAAAATGGAAATGAAAATGAAATTAATATTGAGCATCAAGAACAGATAACTGAAGTTCCTGGGATATGCAATGAGGAAGGAGAGCCTGAAGAACCTGATATTGACTGGCCAGATAAAAGGAAAGAGAGACAGGAAGGCAGCGGATAACATATTTGCAGGGCCTGATCAGGTGGATGACAGAACGGGGGTTGTAAAAGGAGCAAACATAGCCACAAGGGATAGGGAGACATGGAGAACCATGATCACTCTATGTCCTGAAGGGACAGGGTATATAGAAAAAGAAGAAGAAGAAGGTCATTTTTGACATCAGCTGCCGGTTTTATTTTACTGAACCTATTAGACTTACTGTTAAATAGTTGTCATTAGCTTAACTACTGAGCTGGAAATTGATAACATCAGGAAGGTATGTCTTGTAAAATAGTTCTAGTCTGATTTCTGGAATAAAGAGTTACGATTTAATTCAAACAACCATTCTCATCTTTGCTGCTATTACCACAATGTTTTGGCCTTTCTCAGTGTCTAACAGTATGAATAATCTCTAATTAATTTCAAACTGAACACTTTCTTTAATCTTTGCGGGTAGATTGTTCTTATTTCACTGTCTGCATTTAGGGATATCTCATCTCGATATTATCTAGTTCTGCTCAGTCACTGGATAATCTATTTTAACTGAGCTGTATTAAATAACAAGATATCAGCAGACATAGACAGCAGAAAAACAACAATCTACCCAACAGAGATTAAATAAAGACTTTTGTTCAAAATTCCCTGATGGATTGACAGACACATGAAGAATGCTGAAGAGCACAATAGGTGAAGCATTTTGATAACAATACCAAAAATGAGAACATTAGCTGGAATGTAAACAAAGTAGTTTTAGTTTGATAAAAGTTTTCAACACAGAAGTTTTGCTAATTGGGCCAACCGTGCAGAAGCGAAATTGCAGTTGGCATTTCTAAAGACAGGGAATTTGTTCAAGAGAATGAAATGAAAGCATACTGCAAGTGCATAAACAGGTAAAGATTTGCCAAATATTCCAACTGCACTTACTCACTGCCAAAATTTCTCCAATTGTAGCTGAAGGGAATGAGTACATTTTGCAGAAATAAAAATAAAGCTATTTCTGTATTCAAGATAAAGAGCCTTCGGAACTTTAACAAAATCAGTATATATGAGTAGCATACTTGTAACATCTTCAAAAGAAAAAAAATCATTACATGTATCTGATATATATATATATATATACACACACACACATAATGTATATATATATACACACATAATATACATATATATATATATATATATATACTATATATAGATAATATATATACTATAAATAGATAAAAAAATATATATATATATATTTAGTTATTGACTATGTAAAAGAAAGCTTTTGATATTATTTATAAAAAGTGTATCATTTTTTATGAAAAGAAAATGCATTGAGATTGCATATACCTATATTATTTTGCATATTGATGTATTGATTAGATATTTCTTTACAAATCAGTGATATGTAGCTAAGTATATATGCATATTCGTATGGATTGTATTTATTTTCAAATGACATATTCAGTTCCTAATAAAATAAAGCACAGAAAAGAGAGCAGATATACTGAAAATCAAATGCTGAAGCAGTGACAAATTAATGTATGATAAAAATACATCTACTAAATCTATCAGTTTGGTAAGTAGCAGTATTTCATTTGTCCCCCACCCCACAAAGTCGATCTTATGTTTTTAGACATATATATATATATATATATATATATATATATATATATATTTAGTGTATCGAGGTAGCAGATAATTTTCTAAACATATGCTGTTAAATATAAGAGACAATGAATGTCTATTATTTTTAATCATGAGCCGTTCTAAACGTCGTATTTTGGCTTTAATTTCAGTTGAAAATAAAGACAAAAATTCTCCAACATTTGGACAATTTTTTTATTAACTTGCTTCTAAGCCTTCAGCTCACATGAGCCATCTTCAGAGAGGTTATTTAGACTGTAATACAATAACATCCACCATCACCGACAATTTTATTTTGTGTTGACAAAAAAGTGCTTGGCAACAGCAATAGTTACCAAAAATAATAAACGCAGTTCTCAAATTTGCAATGCGGTTTTATGACGTCACACCGTGTAATAGCGCGAAATGACAACAAAACCATGTAGTCAAATGCAATATAATGTGTTATGTCCGGATTTAAAGGTGATTTAAAAGCTTTCCCTGACAATCTGTTTAGGTGAAACCTGGGTAGGTCTGTCTGGATATTCTTTATTCTAGGTATTCTTTATTTATTCTGCACTACCTAAGTATTTAGAGTACGTTTTGTTAGTTGATTACTCATATTGGAGTTTTTTCTTTGGGCTATGTGCTGACTCAGTTTGAACCCATTTGACTGATGTTCATGTATTTAGCTCTTTCATTTTTAAAACCGTTTTTTCCCTTCTTTGTAGATTTGTAGAAGGTTTTTCAACATGAGTATAGTTATAATCTCATATATATATATATATATATATATATATATATATATATATATATATATATATATTATTAATTAGAGTTTAAAACATGCACAAATTATCATCTACTACAAAGTATACATTTTGTTTTAATATTGAAAGGACAATGTCTCATCAGGTAGTGTGAAAAGAAGATGGAATATTCTTTACCTCATATTGGTGAATTATGTGTGAGAGGTAAGCGGGGTGGAAAATGGGAAGTAAGAGTTGTAAGTTTTAAGTGAGAATTTGAACAAAAAGAGGGAACAGGTAGAGGAGAGAGGTGATTAATAGACATGCTGAAAATTTTATAGACAGATTTAACAGTAGAGGAGAAGGTATGGTCCTTTACAGCCTTTATGGCCAGTCCTTTTGGTTTAACAAAGAGAAAAAATAAGGAAATATATATGGGGTGGGGAGAGGAGAGGATGGGATAAAAAGGGGATAGGAATTGCCATTTAGTAAACATATCTGCATTAATAAAATATATGGCTACAAATATTTTTGTGTTTAAATTTAGTTTTTATATTTAATATATTTTTTATACTTAACCTTAATTTAAAATTCAGGAAATCTCTTTTTTATATAAAACTTTAATTAGATCACAATTTGTAGTATGAATAAAGGTAAAATTAGAGGTAGAGTGTATAAATATATATGAATAATGTGGAGAATTTTGTCATAACTGAACAGAGTCATACCAACTTCAAAGTTTCAACACTATTTGTATAAATTAATTTTTTTTTTAATTAATAATATTAGAACTAATGAATTTATATCTTTGTATTGTTTTTTTTTCAATCACCTTTATTTTGCATTTTATTAATAATCTTTCTCTTTGTGTATGGGATTTTATCATTTTTTTATAGATTTGAGCTGTAACATTGTAATCAATGTCAATATCTGTTTACAATTCCTTTTCTAGGCCAAATTTAAAATTTCTCTCTCTTAGCCGTTTCCATTGGCTCATTCCTTGCTAATTTTCTTACTTATTTCTCTCTTCACTTTCTATTTCTTCTGTGTCTTTCCTTTTCCTCTTTCATATCCTTTTATTGATTTCTTATCTTATTTTCAAAATCTCTTCTTCCCTCTTTGTTTCTCCTTTTTTACATCTTTTACCTTGTACTGAAAATAATTCCAAAAAAAAAGGAAAGTGTTGTTCTTAAAAGAAATTTTTAAAAATAAAAATACTTATTACCATCATTGTTAACTAACTGATAAGACATTGTCCTTTCAATGTTGAAATAAAATGTATGATTTTGTAATAGTTTGAAGATTTCACATGTTTTAACATAATAATATATAATATATATTAATTGCTCTATTTTTATATTGAGCACTGTTTTCAATCAGTGTTTTGAAGATCACAATTATTTTCTTGTTTTTATTCACTTATATATATATATATATATATATATATATATATATGTGTGTGTGTGTGCGTGTGTGTGCATATATATATATATATATATATATACAAAATGATTTGTTTGAACATTATTTTTGATCAATACTTAATTTGCCTGTTTAGACTGATCATCATTCGTGGTTAAGAGGTCTAAGATGCGCCAGATCACTTGGTGGCTTTCCCTATGTAGATAGGGGTTGCTGGTTCGAATCCTGCCAAATGACACACATTTCGTAACAAAAATTTATCATAAAATAATCAGGCAATTAGAAATTAATATATAATTTGATTATAAACAGAATATCTACTTAAATATGAGTATCGATCAAAAATAATGTACAAACAAATCGTTTCAAATTGTCAGTTGTTTATAACCAGTTTCATTAATCTTCATTAATTTCTGTAATACATATATGTGTATATATATATATATATATATAACTGCATGGCTGAATGGTTAGAACGTTCGCTCTCTGACCATGAAGCACACACGATGGTCAATTTGTCAAAAAGGTGACTACTTGATGTTATCAGTCTGGAAGAGGCTATTCCAGCATGTGGCACCTTTAGAAAGTGCCTGAAAACTATACGACAAGTTGACCCAAGCTTTGTGAGTGAAATTGGGTAGACAGTTCCCTTTGAGGGGTTGCCAATGTTTGTGCTATTGCACAGTTACAAGTCATTGTAACAAAAAAATAATCAGGCCAGTAGATATAAATATATAATACTGTTTAATTAAAAAAACAGAATATCTACTTAAATACAAGTATCGATAAAAAATGATGTTCGAACAATTCATTGTTGGTTTTATATATATATATATATATATATATATATATATATATATATATATTGTGTATTTAGCCAGCAATCTCTCTTTTATAAAAAATTCATTAAAAATGAAGGACAAGGTGTTATGGTTTTTTTTATTTAATTTTTCATATGATCTTATAATCTTTTTCTTTTGAGGATATAAATTTTTTAAAAATTGTCCAAGTGTTTTATTTCTCCAAGTACTCTTGGCTATATTTTTAGCCATTATCAAGGATGAATTTTATTTCACTTTTAAATGAATATATAAAGTGTTTGAAACATCACAAGAAAATATGCAACTTCTGTTGACATAAACAAAAAAATTAAACTTATTATCTATTCACGAAAGTCAAAACTACTAACCACATTGTCAAAAATAATAATTTGCCTGCAAGATTTAAGCTGCAGACAATCAATATTATTAATGAATTTACATGTCCTTTGAAAAACTGTGTTCTTGATCAATCCATGTTCATAAATAATTACAATTCTACAACTTGTTTAACTAGATGTCTTATGTTGCATTTGTCTGACCATAGCTCAATTCACTCTCATTTACATACACATGAAGACCTATCAAACTCTATCCATAACATAGTCATTGATAATACAAATATAATACCCTCAGTCACATGTAAAAATAGACTAAAAATAATGGAATCATTATTAGTAAAAAAAAAAAATTAAACACTTAATGATATCAGCAATGAACACGGCAACAATGCTCACTGTTTTCAAAATATAAATCATAACTATGATTCTACATATATAAATAAACACTTTATATATTCAGTTAAAGTAAAATTTATCTTTGATAATTGCTAAAAGTATAGAGAAATAAAACATTTGGAGAATTTTGACATAATTTACATCCTGAAAAGAAAAGCATTATAAGATCACATGAAAGATTCTACAAATACTTTCATGACTTCTGCTCCAATGAGTTTAGATCCCTGGTGGCCCCTCTGCATGAATTTATTCCAGCTACTAGACTGGCAAGTAGGTCTCACCCTTTTAAAGGGAAACCAATCAAATGTAACTGAAACTTCTACTTCATCAGCTTTGTTTCTCACACTTTCTGCCTGGGCGGGGGCTACAACCTCCAAGAATTTATCTCCTTGACTTGTATTCTTTCCCCAACAGCCCTTGTATCATGTTCTTCCCACTTGACTCTCATGCAGCTCTCTGCACATAAGTATTCTCATCTTCTCTTATCCCTTTTCTGACACCCACTGGAACTTGTTCCTCATTCTCATCACTCAACTCTTATGTAAACCCCAGCACACCAGTGGCAGGACTTCCATGCTTGGTTTGAAATGATTATCAAAAAAATATAATAAAATTAATCACAACACAATATCTGTCATTTTTAATGAACTGTGCATAATATATATATATGTATATATATATATTTTCTAAACATATGCTGTTAAATATAAGAGACAATGAATATCTATTATGTTTAATCATGAGCCATTCTAAACGTCGTATTTTTGCTTTAATTTCAGTTGAAAATAAAGACAAAAATTCTCCAACATTTGGATAATTATTTATTGGTTTTCTTCTAAGCTTTCGGCTCACATGAGCCATCTTCAGAGAGGTTGTTTAAACTGAAATATTATAAAATCCACTATCACCGACGATTTTATTTTGTGATGACATAAAACTCCGCTTGGCAACGGCAATAGTTACCAAAAATAATAAACGCAGTTCTTAAGTTTGTGATGCGGTTTTATGACATCACACCGCGGGATAGCGCGAAATGACAACAAAACCATGTAGTCAAATGCAATGTAATATGTTATTTCTTGTTTTAAAACAACCAACCCTCAATAAAATCAACTTTAAACTTAAGAACTGCGTTTATTATTTTTGGTAACTATTGCCGTTGCCAAGCGGAGTTTTATGTCATCACAAAATAAAATAGTCGGTGATGGTGGATTTTATAATATTTCAGTTTAAACAACCTCTCTGAAGATGGCTCATGTGAACCGAAAGCTTAGAAGAAAATCAATAAATAATTATCCAAATGTTGGAGAATTTTTGTCTTTATTTTCAACTGAAATTAAAGCAAAAATACAATGTTTAGAACGGCTCATGATTAAACATAATAGACATTCATTGTCTCTTATATTTAACAGCATATGTTTAGAAAATTACTTGCTGCCTCGATATACTATATATATATGTGTGTATGTTTAAACAAATAAATTTATATATATACATATATGTTTAAACAAATATATATATATATATTACTATAAAATGTTTAAACAAATATAAATATTGGGTTGTAACAAAAGTTTTTTAAATATGTGCCATACGACATTTCACCATATTTAAGACAACTTCATGATACTATCCTCTTAGAAATTAGCCTATTTTTAGATGATAAATTGGTCTAAGTATATTTTTATACATTTCCAGAGAAATGAAACTTTTCCTATCAAAAAATTTTTTAAGAATCAAAATAAATGATTATCCAAATGTATGAGATCAACTGAGTGTAAAAGTCTGAGTAGAACCGTCCGACCACACTGTACCAATTTTGGCTGGGTCTGCTGAGAAATGCGAGATGTCTTCTTGATAGATGACATTCATCTGATTGGCCAATTCTGAACACTTTTCATTGATTGCTACTTTTAATTTATCTATTTGGGAAAAATAATTAACTTAATTCAATGCCTGTTTTTTGTGAAAATAACTCATAATGCCCAATGTTCTTGCAATGTCACCAGATACTCAGAATTACCTTCTTTGAATGTAGACCAACTTTTTGAGAGCTTAACAATGGCTCATTTCTTTTCCTCCTGCAAGAACCTTTCATGTTACATTGTTGTAAACAATCCACTTTTCAAAACAAATGGTTTTCATGCATTTGTGGTATTGCAGATAGAAGTGTGGTTCATTAAATTAAAATAGTTAAATTAAATTAAAAGCTCACAGCATTTCATGCATCCAAATGTTTCAAAATGTCTTACAATGCTCATAACTGAGCATGAAGCATGCCACATGTGATGTGACCATTGTTATTTTTAAACAGCTTATTATTTTGTTCATTCAAGCCCACAGCAATGTTCTCAGTATTCCAGATCAAAATTTCTACTTTTGAACATATTGAAAAATAGCACCATTTCTATAAATAGCACCTATATTTTTTTTGCTATTTGAACAGCAATCAAATGAAAGGAATGCATTTCATTTTTCTTCTTTTTTTCATGTATGAATATTTGTGGTCTCTCTGTAAGGCTTGACAGTGTGTTTGTGCAGCATTATGATTTTCATAAGCTCCCTTGGATTAACATCCATCACAGACAAAGGCTGTATGATGACTAATCGGTAGTCGAGATAATAGTGCCTGGGTGTAATAAAAATCTGATGCAATCAAGGATGACACAATATTTTTCATGGCTAAACAAATTTTATCATCAGTCAGTTAAGTGCCATGTGTCATACACACATTGGCAATCATGTCTTGAAATAGACATGACTGACTGGGTAGAAGATTATCCCACATTAGGTTGCCATTACTTTCTACAGTACACTGGTTGCCAGCCAAAACTATAGAACACAATCTATCCTGTTATTTAACCCATAAGTGGAGGGGAGAGATGGATTAATACCTTTCTCAAGGATATTTGCACATAAGTAAATGCAAGGAATTCAACTGGAATTTGAAACACTTCAAAAATAGATTCATGTTACTGCACACCACTGCAAAAGACCTAATCTGAGAAAAAAATAGAAATCAATTATACCCTGTCACTACAGTGGGTCTAACACTGACTGTATTGTAAAAGGAAACTAAATCAGTTGTTTCAATTAATTTGTACATGGGTGTATGTCCAGTTATAGCATCACCCAAAATCAAGAACAAAAAAGTTTTCTTGTAAAACAAAACATAACAGATGTTCCGAATGTATATTGTTCAACAAGAAATAATAAAATTCCATTATGTTTACGCTTGAAGAAAATTAACTTTTTATAAACAGCTGGAATGCATGTTCGTATTTTTCAGTAAATCTGTATATAAAAATTGGAGTACTTGTCAGTACATGTTCTTAGAAATCTGTCAATCTCTGTATGCTTAGTTTATCTTTCTCTAACTCTCTCTCTCTCTCTCTATATATATATATATATATACACACACACTACTGGCCATAACTATTAGGTCACACCAGTTTTTTTAAAAAAGTATGTATTTCATACTATTTTCAGTATTTATTGCTAAGTGGATAATTCTAAATGAAAATAGAATGGTTCTTTTGTTATTATTACTTCGCAAAATTTTACAAGGAAGACATTGCTTCAGCCAGCCAATAAGAAGAAGAGACTAGCATGGGGAAGAGAGCACAAAAATTGGACACTGGAACAGTTCATTTGATGCACATGTTATTGTGCAGTATTAATTAATGAACAATTCCATTTTCATTTAGAACTATCGACTTGGCAATAAATATTAAAAATACTATGAATTACATAATATTTTTTAAAATCTGGAATGTCCTAATAATTATGGCTGGTAGTGTGTGTATATATATATATATATATATACTCAATAGTCTCTAAAATAATTTGAAACATAACCATTACCGATAACCCAACAAATATCGGGTTAAGACCTTACTACCCATAATGCACCATGACCAGTATATATCATCAGGCATAAACACCACACACATGGCCTGAAAGTTGTGTTGAAGCATGAAACAGGTGACACCACTTTTATATTTGCATAAAATCTGATACTGAGCACTTTTATCCATAAAAACTAGATTTTTGGCATATTATTTATTTATATATATTGTCATTTTTTTTTATCTATATTTATATTGGTTTTCAATCCTTGGTAAAAAGCAATCGGCTGTCTAACCGTACTGATGAGCTGTGATACAGCGAAACAGATCTGTCTGCGGATGACTATTTACGCTCTCACACCCTGATTGAGCACTCTGGAAGAATGGTAGATTTTGAAAAACAGTAGCTATACTAGCATATATGCATTGTTCATTCAGCAATAAATTAGAACAGTCTCAGCTATTGGGCCTGTATAATGATAATATACACGCTAAAAAGTCCGCCTCCTTCTACCGAGCGCTCATAGCTCAGAGGTAGAATTGCCGACTGACACCAATTCGGTCAGGTTTCAATCCTGAATAAAAAGCAATCGGCTGTCTAACCGTACTGATGAGCTGTGATACAGCAAAACAGATCTGTCTGCGGATGACTGTGAATGTGTATATATATATATATATATATATATATATATATATATATAAATAAATGGCAAACATTGTGTCTCCTTATTTTTAATAAAATCTGTTCATACTCACAAATAATCTTTTACATATTATAATTAAAAGATGTAAGAAATGAACTGAAACTTTGACAGATGATTTTATTATTCATTTCTCAATGTTCCCAAGTACTTTCAATTTCCTTCCCAGATCATCTTCTGGGGTATGAGTTGTGGTAATAAAAAAATAACCACAAAACCGTGTTGCTAAAAATTACTATAAGTTTTTTTCTTGCTTCAAATATAACAGTTAACAAATTGATTAGCATTCATTGGAACATGAAAATTATCCAAAATGGAAGTTTTTTACATTGTAATGTCATGGCCATGCACATGTTAAAGCATGAAAAAACCTGGAATATTTGAATTTTTTTATATGTAATACATATATTATCTCTGTAAATAAATAATTTTAATTACATTGAGCCCTCTGGCTGGATCAGTTTTAATATTTTAGTATTTAATTTTTAGTTAATATTAATAGGATCTTCTTTGAGATTTTACCATCAAACTGCTTCCTTTTGTGTTTAAATATATATGTGAGTGTGTGTGTGTACACATAAAAAAAGAAATGGTAAAAGTTTCTGAGTCAGTAAAGTGAAATGTCATTAATTTAATTCTGTTTAAAAGTTATATTGAAGTAACTCTTCAGGTTTTCCTCTGATTGGTTGAAAAATAAAACAATAATCACTATAGTCTTTTAGTGCTGAGCAACTTTGAACCTGAGACACATAAATTAGTTTTCAGCCTTCTATCTTTCTGCTTGCTGATTGATGATAGTTCTTCACAATATCTCCTCATAGTCCAGCCTTGCCAGAATTCAAAAGAATTTACATGACCTTGTGGATGATGAAACATTTTACATAATGCAATCACTTTCCCACAGATGAAACATTATCTCACTACTCTATCATTATTTCCATGGGAAATCCTCAGATGAGCTATATTCCCTCATTCCGCCAGTCCAGACCTTCGTAGCCCATGCAACTATGCCACATACAACTAATATTTACTCCCTTTGTATTCCATTAGTAAAGAGGGAGTTCTACTCAAACAGCCCCTTCTCCTGAACTGTTACATTATGGTACATATTCTTAAGAGGATGTTTCTGTAATCAAAACAATCTTAACCTGTTGTGTAGGGCCAACCATTATCTATCCTACGTTTACCTTAAAATGTGTATTTCTTTGTTCCTCCTTTTGCACTTTATGAAAACTGCATTTTATAATTATCAACCTTGAGTTCCCCTTGGGTCTTGTATAATGGACATTAGAACTAAAAAGTATATAAGAAAACAATAAGGTTTTGTTTATGCTGGTCCTGAATATGAAGATAAACTGCATCCAGCAGCAAGGCCTCTGATTGTGAGTTTGTGAGGAGCATGGAACTACCTCTTAATTGCTTTTGTTCCTAGGTCTACTCTGACCCTGAGTGGTAGTACCTGTTAGGATCCCAGCTATGGGCAAACTGCTAACCCCCAAACTGGGGTCAAAACACTATGAAAGTATAAAAATACACTTTTATAGAAATATATACATAAAATTAGACTTTTATAGAAAAATATACATTTTTGAAGGAAAAAAAATATTACCAGCAATACATTTTTTAATACAAAACTAGAAGACCTCTTCTGGTTTCTAAAATAAAAATAAAAAATTTTGATCAAAATCTGACTAAATCAGCTTTCTCAATATAACTGAACATTAAATGAAACTCGAACCGAAACATAGTTTATGCTAAAATAAAAAGGTAAATAAAAAATATTTTTGTAAAGAATTTTTTAGAAGAATGATCAAGAATCATTAAAATTCAATATTCTACCTTGAAATCTTCATTAATTTTCTATCAACTAAAAAAAAATATTAAAAAAAAAGCCTTTCAAATTTTATTAATGTTTGTATGTATTGATTGCTTTTCTACTGACCTCCTTAAAATATTTTCAATGACATCTATCTTTATAAATAACATCACAGCTGTAATAAAAAAAAAAAAACTCTGGTATATCTGAACATATATGGCTTCCTAGCTTACTAACATAATAAATATCTATGTGTAATTTTTCTTACATTTTTCTGTTACAAAGTTATCTCCCTTGCACTAGTAATACCAAATGACAGTGCCTTCATCATGACAAGATTATCCCAAGAGATGAAACCAAGAGGTGAAAAGCCAAACTCCATGTAAAAAATGACTGAAAATTTTGTACACACTGTCATTTTTGACAACATGGGTAAACTGGCAAATGAATAATACATGTCTGTGGAAATGAACTTTAAAAGATTTGCATGAATATTATACATATTTAGGCAACTTGCCATGACTCAACTGTCAGCTAGTCAGTAGTAACCAAGTCTACACAGAAATCCCCTGGTATCAGTTTAAACTGACAACTTTTTTCTTCTATATATTTAAAATATAATTTTGGAAAGGGAAAATTTCACTAAAACTTGTTGGAAAATTCTCAAGAGTTTATCCAAAATCAAAAAATATAAACTTTAAATAAAATGGTCAAAATAAAGAGTCAGTTTAACTTATATCCTCAGTATGAACTGACACCTTTTTTTTAATATTATTTACATTATTTTGACTGTTGTCTTCATCTTTATTGTCATGTTTATGACGTTTCTGCCATTATATGTTCCAGCCTTCTTCAGGTGATAACAATTTTGAACCAAAGTGTTTACTTTGATCACTGGGGTACATCATTCTCATTCCTTGTATGATGCAATATCCTCAAAGACACATGTCCTAGTGGATAGAAGCATTGGTTAGTTCCAAAGAGTTGTGAACAAATAACTTAGGGAGTTGAGTTAAAAAGAATTAACTAGATAGCATCTGGAAGTGACATTGCACATGGAAAGAATAGCATACACCAGTGATTGAAATAAAGGCTTCAGTTTAAAATTTCTATCATCTGAAAAGGTCAGAGTGTACAATGCCTGAAACGTCATTTTAAACATAGCAATAAAGATGAAGACAACAGTCCAAATAATATAAATAATGTAAATACTATCTCATCTCAAAAGTATAGACACATACCTTTTTTTATCATACATCTAAGCTATAATTATAAACTATAATTTTGGAAAGTGAAAATTTCAATTAAAACATGAAAACTTGGAAATTCTTTATAAAAAAAACAAAAAAAAAACATGAATTTTCAGTAAAACATCTCCAATATATACAAAAACAAATGCATCAGTTTATTAGTTAATGCAATTCTTTGGCTAGCAACTACTTTCATTAATAAATCATAAGTCAATATTTTTTAAAAAATTATAAAACAAAACTGACAAATCTGAAACAAAACGAGTGAGGTAAGAAAGAACAAAAGCCTTTTACATTGATAAGGAAACTGATATTTTAGGGTTTCATCAAAAGCATTGAGCAAAATGAAGTTGATATGACCTTACAGCCAAATAGAAAATCACTGATCATTGCTAGCAATTTTTTCTGTTTTTTTTAGTCAAGAGATATTATGAAATAATCCTGTTAGAAATATTCAAGATGAAGTTTGTTAGTTACAGCCAAAAGGGCTATGAAAAACCAGAAAATGAAAAAAAAAAAAACAAAACTATTACTGTTTTTCTTTGAGTGATTGCTTCTATTGAAGAATTCCTGGAGAATGAAGATATTAATATATCAAAGAACAAATTGGTCACTTAAACAGTGAAAATGTATTTAAATATATTTTTATTGTTGCTCAAAGGAAAAGAACAATCGTAATATCAGCCTCTCTCACTCACATATTGTTGTAAAGCAGCTGACATCCCTTCTAGTGTTCTCAGATATGGAAGGATCTGTGGACCAAATTAGCTATATCAATAAAAATTAATAGCAGTCAGGAATTTGCAGTGTCATTGAAGATTATTATCAGACTGTGCTCTCTGTGACTCTTAACAACTTAACCTCTCCTCTTTTTTAATTATTTTTATTTTGTTTTATCTATGTTTGAAGTTAATTTTCATTAGCACAGATATTGTGCTGTCGATACTTCAGCACACATCATTTGGAATTGTCCTGCTACCTTTGCAGAACAACACTTATATACATATGTAGATATGCATGTGTGTTGTGTGCAGATAGGTAAAAGGAGAGAGAAAATAAGAATAGAAAAGATTTGTTCATTTAAACACAATAGATTTTACAAGCATTTACTATCTTAACTGGTTAAGTTTAAAAGATTATATAAAACCAAATTCCTATTGTAATCAAGATTCCAAAATAATGAATATAAGTACTGTATGTGACAGGATATAAGACACACTTTGTAAAATTTCTATGAGTCTTAGATGTCATTTGTAGGTTTCAAATTTGACAGTTGGCTGAAATTAGCTACTAGGCATCTCTTATTAGCCAACAATGATGATAGTAGTATTGGAAATGAGTATCAGAGCTTTGATAATGAAGACAACAAATTTTATGGATTTCAAGATGATAAAAATACGAAGGGTAATTGTATTGTTTTGTTCAATAGTAATAATTGCTTGATTTTTATTTTGTTTTCTTAGCTTTGAATAAAGTATTTTTTAATTTTTTTTTAGTTCTTTAGTTCTTTTTTCCCCTCATTATTTTTTGTTTAATTATAATCATGGCTTGTTTCACCATAGTTGAACAGGTCAAGTGGCTCATATCCCTTGTTTCCTGTTTAGGATGTTGTTTCCGGCTTTCTCTTTTCAAATCTTTTCACTCTTACATAGCCCCCTGCACATCAGTGGCATTACCGCCTTGCTCGGGGTGATATGATTAAAAAAAAAAAAAAATCATACCTCATAGATATAGTCTAGGCTGTACCATTCACTAATTTTTTTTTAATTTACCCTGCTGAAATTGGGTTGTGTCTTGTATGCCATCAAATGCAGTATTTAAAAATGTTAATATGCCTGTAACACAAACTTACAGCCATTTCAACTACTAATCAGGCTGTTACTGTCTATTCTATGAATATTTTCATGCAATTCTTCTAATGAGTCCTCCTTGTTGGTACATCAGCTGCTTCTATTTCAATTTCAGTTGGTTTACAGTAGCCAAACAAAGAGGTTGCTTTCTTTAACCCAGCTCCCCACCATGCCTAAGAAGAAGCTAAAATCATCCTGTTCAACAAATTACAAGTCCATGTTGCCATTTCCCTTTAGGAATATATTTTTCCCAGATTTAAAAAGAAACCCATTTAAACAGTCTTTAATTTGAAAAAACTTAAGAGTCACTGTTTCTCTTTCATGGAATATGTCCTCATCTGGGATATAGTAGTTGAACCTGGTGTCTTAAACATGTCTTTTCCAGACACAGAAGAATCTCCACATAATATGTAAGACCTTAACTTTTTCTTTCTCCTTACACTCTGCTCACTGTGTAGATATATGGGATATATTATTCTCTTATATATATGAATTTCCTCGAGCCACAAGATTAGCAACTAGGTCCCACCCTTTTATTGTGAAACCAATAAATTGTAAATGCAAATTCTACTCCAACAGCTTCTTTTCTCACACTTCCTGCCTGTGGAATTCCATTCTGCATACTTGCTTTCCCAACAGTTATATTCTCCAAAAATTTAAATGTAAAGTTAATAGACATCTGCTGTATCACTAACTTACATCCTCTCTCTCATGCTTTTTTCCTCATCCACCCAACTCTCATCAGTATTCCCTTCCTTCTCATTCTCTCTTCCTGACACCCCCTGCAAACTCTCACTCCTTCTCATAACATTCCTTTTATGTAACCCCCTAAACAACAGTGGCAGTAAAATACCTTGCTTGGGGCGACACGATTATAAAATAAATATATATATATATATATATATATATATATATATATATTCATATAGATAGGTGTGAGTTTGTAACCCTGGGTTTCACACTCTTGCGATCGTCATACAAACTGATTAATTTTTTTTAAAAATTGGTTATATATAGGGTCGTGTATATTCATGTGTTATTGTGGGAGTGGAGGAAATCTGTCGTCATGACAGGCGCAGACATTTGTGGAAGTAGGGGAAATCTGTCGTAACGACAGATGCAGACATATATATATATATATATATATATATATATATTTGTACACCCATCAACACGCACAAGGACACACATACATACGCACGGGCATTCGTTCACTGAGGCTTGCATAAACATACACATGCGAATCGTGCGGGGTTCGGTATATATATGTATATGTGTGCCGTTGCACACATACGCATTTGGTTGTTGGGCAGTTGTCGATTTCTCATATGTACATATGTACTATTGATGGGTTCTGTGTGAAACTATGATAGGTAAGAATTGCTATTATTTTATTTAAGGCTGTATTGTTATTTTTTGTTTTAAAGTTGGTTATTGGCTTGTTTTTTTCATTTTTTGTGGTTGCGTATATTTAAATGGTAGAAATTCTAATTTGTAATGCTTGTTAGTGTTTATTTGTGGTGTATTAATTATTAATTTTACTATGGCAGAGACGTGTGATGTTTTTTTTTATCCGTTTGGTATGAATTGTGATAATAGGTATTTATTTTCATGTCTGCATTTGGAAATTAGTTCTGATCTCGTGTTTAGTAAGTTCTTTTGTGGGGTATGAGATATAATTGCTACTTTCTCATGTAGGCAAAGTAGGCATTTTTTTGTAATGTTGTTGTAGGCAGGTGCTTTTTTCAGTATTTTCCAGCTTATTGTTGGTGAAATATTTCTGTCTTTTAGACACCATAAGTATGTTGATAGTGTAGTGCTGTTCAAGTATTTTCTGTTGGAGAATGAAAGATTGTGGTTGTTATTTCTTTTCTTAAATGGTCCATCAGTGGCACCAATGTAGTACATTGTGTTGTTGTTTGCACTTACCTTGGCTTTATATACTATGTTTGTTTGCTGGCAATTTTTCTGGAGTGGACATGTAGTTCCGTTTCTGCAGTTGCATTGCGCTTCTTCGATTGCATTATTGTAGTTTGTTAATTTTTTGTTGTGGCTTTTTATTATTTATGTAATATTTTTTGTGCAGCTGTAACTAATTTTGACATTGTTTTTGTTGAATATTTTTGCTAAGCGGTTTTTTACCGGGAAGTGTTTTTCCATTAAGTTCAGGAATGTCTTACCTAGGTTTGTTTTGACGGCTTTGTTGTATGGTGGATTAAACCAGATGATATTTCTTTTTCGGTTTTTGCTTTTTCGTTTTTTGCTTTTTCGTTGTGGGGGTGTATATTGTAGTTGTTGTTTGTATCCACATTTCTTTAGTGCTTCATCATATCATGTTCTTTTGTTATTGAAAATCTGTATGTTAGATGAATTTTTAGATAGGCTGTGGCTGATTGATATGGGTATTTGTTCGATGATTGAAGTTGGGTGGTTGGAGGATGTGTGTACGTAAGTTGGATCGTTGTTATCTTTTCTGTATGGTTCATATGTCTTGTTGAAAAATGAAATTATATATATATATATATATATATATATATATATATATATATATGTGTGCCTCCTTCTACTGAGTGCCCATATCTCAGAGGTAGAATTGCCAACTGATGCTAATTCGGTCAGGTTTCAATCCTGGTTAAAAAGCAATTGGCTGTCTAACCACACTGATGAGCTGTGATACAGCAAAACAAATCTGTCTGCAGATGACTATTTATGCTCTCACACCTCGATTGAGCACTCTGGAAGAATGATAGACTTTGAAAAACACTAGCTACTCTAGCATATACACATCATTAATTCAGCATTGAATTAGGACACTCTCAGCTATTGGGCATGTATAATGATAACATACATGCTAAAAAGTCCACCTCCTTCTACCGAGTGCTCATAGCTCAGAGGTAGAATCACTGACTGACACCAATTTGGTCGGGTTTTAATCCTGGGTAAAAATCAATCAGATGTCTAACTGTATTGATGAGCTGTGATACTGTGAAACAGATCTGTCTGCGGATGACTATATATATATATATATATAAAGAAAGAGAGAAAGAAAGACAGGGTCAGAAAGAAAGAGTTTCATGTATATTTTAGTAGTATTAAAGTCTTTCTAAGAACAAAGCATGTTTGTCATTGCTTTTCCTTTCATCTGTTCTATTCCATCTTGCTTTGCAATATCTTTGTTACCGTTATTATCTATATAGATATATAGATGCACACTTTGAACCATGAAATTATCCAAATTTATATTAAAAACAATAAACACAATGAGAATGCTACCAAATTTGATTTCAGTACAAGAAAAAGCTGTCTGAAACTCTCAAATTATATATATATATATATACATATATATATGCAAGTTATGTTAAAAATTACAAACAAGGTCCTATGGTTAAGTTTTTAATATAACTGTTCAGATGATCTTATAATTTTTTCTTTTTAGAATATAAATTATATAAAAATTGTCCGCATGTTTTACTTATTAACCATGTGCCTTCATCCATACCTTTAGCTATTATTATCAGGAATGAGTTTTATTTTACTTTTAACTGAATATATAAATTGTTTCAGGTATGTGTTTAGAATTAAAGGAATGTTTTATTTTACAAACATGTTAATAAAAAAAGAAAAAGCCAAGAAGAAGGACAATTCTGTATTCAAAACTATGTATAGCAATATACATACCATGCAGCTAAAGAAAGGATCATTCACATTAACTTATGATCCTAACTTCTTCTTCTATGTGCCCTGTCCCTTCAGGACGTAGGCAATCATGGCCTTCCAAATTTCCCTATCCCTGGTGGTTCTTAGCACGCCTTCTCCTGTTACACCATGCAACCCTCATTCTGTCATCCACCTGATTAGGTCCTTCAAATATGTTATCCGTTGCTTTCCCTTGTCTCTTTTTCTCTCTATCTGGCCTGTTAGTATCAGATTCTCCAAGACCTCTTTCCTCATTGCATGTCCCAGGTACTTCAGCTGCCTCTTCCTGATGCTCAGTATTAATTTCCTTTTTGTTTCCATCATTTCCAAGACCTCATCATTGCTCACATTCTTGATCCATGATATTTGCAGCATCCTTCTGTAGAACTACAATTCAGTGGCTTCAAGTTTTTCCTTTACCTTTGATTGTATTGTCCAGCATTCAATATTCTACACCTATTTAGTGAATGCCAAATGAGCCTTTTTAAATATTTTCTTTGAACATGGCTTTTTGCATGCAATTTGTTTGTGAAATCCTTGTTGGTCCAATGTTCTATGAAATGTCAACATGTGTACACTTGTTTCATTTAACTTCCTGGAATATCTTTCATGTTTGATTTCAAGCTGACCAAATATTCTTTGGTGATTTACTTATCCTTGTGTGAAAATCATTCTGAAATATTCTTAAAGTCTTTCCTGCACTTATAAGCCTCATTCAGTTACTATTCCAGGTCCTCATTGTACACTTTAGATTTATAAAATGGTTGAATGAATATTTAATCTGGAGAATAAATTTATATAGGTCTTTAAAAGTGTGTATATAAGCATTCCTTCCCAATTTTAGCTGTTTTTAGGACATAATTTTCTATCATATTTATTATGAACTTTTTAAATAATGTTAAATATTGCAACATGCAGGATAATCTCACTGCCTATAAACTATTCTCAGACAGACAGTATGGCTTCCGCTTTGTCAGGTCTACATATACCAGGTCTTCAATAAGTACATATACCATGTCTTCAATAAGTCTAGCAAAGCTTGAATTTCTTGCTCTGGATATCTGATATATAGGGTTTGAGAGCTGACCTTCTGTGCAAGCTACTGGGTTATGGTATCACTGGGTGCTTGCTTGTTTTGATACAATCTCTCCTATTAAACCGCATAACAAAGGTCGTCTTTAACATCCTACTACACGAATACTGGTGCACCCAGGGATCTATCCTAGACCCGACACTCTTTCTGATCTTTATAAAAGACCTCCCTGACATAATCAAATCCCAAGTAGGTATTTATGCTGATGTAGCTACTATTTACTCCCACCTCAAGAAAGAAATCTGGCAAGGCAGCCAAAGATAACCTCGCTGCTGATCTTGAGAAGGGCCTCCACTCTATAGTAGACAGGGGTAAGAATTGGCTTGTAAATTTTAATGCTTCTAAAATAAAACTGCTATCTGTCAACCACCACAGGCAGTCCCTCTTACCCTGCATCAGTATGGACCAAGTGTGTCTTCCTGAAAGCAATACACTGCACCTCCTCAGTCTCACCCTCTCTTCCAACCTCAAGTGGAACCATTACATTGAATCAATAGCTAAATCAACTGCTAGGAAGGTTGGGTCCCTGTGTCGAGTCAGGAAGTTTTTTCCACCTAAGTCCATCTTGCACATATACAAATCAACCATCTGACTATGCATTGAATACTGTTGTCATATCTGGTTGTGCACCCCTGCTATTCATCTTTGGCTTTTGACAGAATCCAGATAAAAATATGCAATGTAATCAATCCCAAACTGGCTGCTTGACTCCAGTCATTTCTCACTGACAAGATGTGGCTTCCCTCTGTCTCTTCTACAGATATTTTCACAGCTTCTGCTCCAATGAGCTTAGCTCCCTGGTGTGCCCTCTACATGAATTTACTTAAGCAACCAGACTGGCAACTAGGTTTCAACCTTTTACAGTCAAAACAACCAACTGCAACTGTCACTTCTACTCTAGTAGCTTCTTTTGTCACACTTCCCTCCTGTGAAATTCCCTTCCGTATCCTTACTTCCCTGATAGCTACAATATCCAAGAGATTAAATGCAATGTCAATTGCCATCTCTTATCCCCATGACTTCCATCCTTCTCTTATCCTTCACTCTACTCTCATGAAACTCTCTTCACACCAGTGTTTCCATCCTTTTCTTAACCATTTGCTGACTCCCACTGTAACTGGTTCTTCTTTCTCTTCATTCACCTCTTATGTAGCCCACTGCACACCAGTGGCAATACTACCTTGCTAGGGGTGAAAGGATTATGAAAAACACTCTTTTAAAGTTATTCTGAGTTTGAATTTGAGTTTTGTTTAACAGATTAACAAGCTGTGTGGTTGATATAATGCCAAAGAGATGAGGCTTTAAGATATTTTTTTAATGTTGGGTTATATCGAGAAGGTTGATTTCGTCAGATTTTGTGAAAAAACTTCTTTGTTTTGTTATTTTAGAAAGCTGAAGATGTCTTCTAGTAATGTATTCAAAAACATATTGCTGGTAATAATTTTTTCTTTAAAAAAAATGTATATTTTTCTCTAAAAGTCAATTCTTATATATTTTATAAGTCTATTTTTATACTTTCATAATGTTTTGACTCCAGTTTGAGGATTAACTATTTGTCCATAGCTGGGACCCTGACAGGTACTACCACTTCAGTTCAGAGTGGACCTGGGAACAACAGCAATTAAGAGGTGGTTCTATATTCTTCACAATCTCCCAATCAGAGGCCTTGCTGCTAAATGCAGTTGTCATACTCAGGACCATAAAGGTATTCTGTGTCTTACAACATGTCAGTATAGGAATGGTTTAATTTGAACTGTTTTTACTATTCAATTTAATGGAACATTTATTTTCCCCATGTGTGTCACATATCTATGCAAAAATCATTATTGCCAATTAGTAACATGATTAATCATACTTATCTCTTTAATAATGTTAATACATTACTAATGCTGAGTAAATAAATACCATATTTACTGTATTTATTTAGTAAAGTAAGAAAATAATCAAGGGTCAAATATTTTTGCATACATGTCTACACAGAAAAGAGATAGAATAATTGAATGCAAATCATATACATATCCAGTATATGTGTTCCTACAAACATGCTATGAAATTATTCAAAAAGAAGTATATATTATCTAATTACATTAAGACAACTCAAAAATTTTATATATATATATATATATATATATATATACACATATATATATATATCCAGGAAATCATACATCTGCCAATAAATCTTTTTCATATATATGAAAGAAAATATGTACACACAAATGTTTTCAGGCATATCCTTATGATATATGATGTAGATACTATCTCACTCTCTCTCTGCATATATACACACAAATGTATTTCTAAATATATTACTGATACACACACATACACATTCTGTCTTTATCACCCTTTCTCTTTCTCTCTTTATATATATTCATACACACACACACATGCACAAACACACACACAGACAAATATGTTTGTGATATACAAAATGAGATGAAAAAAAATGTCATCTAAATGATGTGAAAATGAAAACAACACTGATATCTCATTTTAACAGATCTATTTACCAAAATTACACAAAAATATTTTTAAGTACTAAAGCATAAATTTATTCAATAAAATCGCCATGGGATTCAATCATGGCCTCCAGACGAATTTGGAATCTCTTGCAACTCGTCTAGACAATCTC